>ML682074.1:6309495-6491402 GCA_007922195.1 Podocnemis expansa | reverse complement strand
TCAGCCAGTGACAGTGGTATACCGATTTACTGAGCCCCCCAGCCTCCACCCACAGCCCCCCTGAATCTCCCAACACCCCCAGGTGTCAGCCAGTGACAGTGGTATACCGATTTACTGAGCCCCCAACCTCCCTTCACAGCCCCCCAATCTCCCAACACCCCCAGCTGTCAGCCAGTAACAGTGGTATACCGATTTACTGAGCCCCCACAGCCCCCCAATCTCCCCACACCCCCAGCTGTCAGCCAGTGACAGTGGTATACCGATTTACTGAGCCCCCAACCTCCCCCCACAGCCCCCCAATCTCCCAACACCCCCAGGTGTCAGACAGTGGCAGCATCACCCCAATTTACTGAGCCTCCAACAGCCCCCCAATACCTCCAGCTGTCAGCTAGTAACAGTGTTATACCAATTTACTGAGCCCCCCAACCTCCCCCCACAGCCCTCTGAATCTCCCAACACCCCCAGGTGTCAGCCAGTGACAGCGTCACCCCAATTTACTGAGCCTCCAACAGCCCCCCAATACCTCCAGCTGTCAGCTAGTAACAGTGGTATACTGATTTACTGAGCCCCCTAAATCTCCACCTACACCCCTGAATCTCCCAACACCCCCAGGTGTCAGCCAGTGACAGCATCACAGCGATTTACTGAGCCCCCCAACATCCCCCCACAATCTTCCAATACCTCCAGGTATCAGCTAGTAACAGTGTTAGACTGATTTACTGAGCCCCCTAAATCTCCCCCTACACCCCTGAATCTCCCAACACCCCCAGGTGTTAGGCAGCAACTCTTACACCAATTTACTGAACACCCCTACAGCCCTCCCCACACACCCCAAATCTCCCAACCCCCCCCCAAGCGTGAGCCAGTAACTTACACTGATTTCCTGAGCACCCCACATCCCCCACCCCCCAATCTCCCAATACTCCCAGGTGTCAGCCAGTAACAATTTTACACTGATTTAGTGAGCACCCCAACATACCCCAATTTCAAGTCCTGGGGAGAAAATCACCTGCCTGTGGCCCTGTTCACTCCCTGCTCTCTCCATGTCTGTGCTAGCCTGCAGGCAGGGGGAAGCACAGCGCTGGGACCAGGGCTGTGGGTGGCTGTGAGGGAGAGACCCGGGTGTTGAATAATTGAGGGAAGACGCAGGGGGTGGAATCCTGTATTTTTAAATCACACCTATGCTTTGATAAACCATCATCCTGTGTTATATTCCCTTCCCAGCCTTTTGGCATTTTGGATTACACACATTTTGGGGCCAGGTTGTGTGTCTTGTATTTGGAAAGCACCTAGCACATAATTGAACACTAAGGTGAATAAGAATTCCCCAGAGACGGAGGATCTGTATGGGTATGGATTGCAAGGGCCTGGCTCCAGAAAAACCTAATTATATATAATGACTCAGGAGCGTGGGGCTCTCCTCACAATACAGGCATACATAAACGGAGATCTGGCCTCCCCACACTGGTGTGAGCTTTTCCAAAAAGGCACATGAGGAACTGAGAGATGGCTTGCCAAATTCACTCAGAAAAAACATAGTTTGGGAAATGATGCTCAGGGCTCTGGTGTGAGTCCCTCTTTCAATGTCTAAAACAAACTCTTTGCCATTATATGAAATGAACAGAAAAGGTCTAATAGTCTTTCTTTTTAAAATGTATAACCATTACCTTTCATCTCTCAGAAAAGATGAAAACTTAGACACACTGACACTAACACAGGAAGATGGGACTTCCTCCCAACACATGCATACACATATGGAGACCTGACCCAGGGCCCCAAAAGCAGTTGTTTTCAAAGATTTTTCCACTAGACCAAGTTGCAAAAAGTCATTTAAACCTGCAACCCAGCAATTGCAACTTTGAGCAATGCACTCCAGTCTTCTGGCAGCAGCAGTGGGGTGCCACAACCCAAAGTTTGAGGGTCTGCGGCCCAGTACTGGATCCTGACCCTATGTTTGAAAACCACTGCCCCAGAGGACTTAGGGGGCCTGGGGCACATTTGATGTGAGGGCCCCTGCTCACTCTTCCATACATAAAACTCATATCACCTCTGCCCACCCCCAGGTCTCCTATTTCATCTCACTCTGGCCACCTTCCCAATTACCAAGCCCCTCTCAGTTACCCAGTCCCAATGTTCCCCAGGACATACAGAGTCAGGGCAGGGGGCCCCCTCCTTGGTGGTGGCTTGGGGCAAGTTGCCCCTGTGCTTCCCCCTGGTGGCCCTGACATGGCCTCCCCAAACTGCTTTGAGTTTTTCCAAAAAGGCAAGTAAAGAACTGAAGAGATGCCTTTCCAAATTCATACAGAAAAAAAAAAATAGTTTGGGAAATAATGCTCAGGCTCTCGGCATTACACCATAGGGAATCACAGTCTAAATGAGTACCTCTTTCAATCTCTAAAACAAAGTCCCTGCCATTATAAAATATCAAACAAACAGAAAAGATCTGATATTCTTTCTTTTTAAAATGTGCAACCATTACCTTTCATCTCTCAGAAAAGACTTGAGAAACTGCCTACTAATCTCAGACACGTATTTAAACTCCTAGTCAAGCATATCAAAAATCACTTTTTCATAGCTTCCAATGATTATAACTCTTGTTAATATTAATCACATGCCCTCATCATATATTAGGAAACTAATTATAATTTTCTCTTGTTATCTACCCAAATTTTGCTTTCATTTCCATCAACATAATATACAAATGCTAGAAGAATACTGCTTCTAATGTGGACTAGCCAGTCTACTCTCTGTATTTTAGCATTAGCATTCCCATAGTTTATCTTACTTGAAAAGACTTAATTTGTGCTGCACAGTGAACGCTTGTTAGACCCTTATGACCCTGGGACTGCCATGACTTGGTGTCATGCACAGGTCAACCCATGCAGAACTAAATGCAGGATGTGGGCCCATGTCTTTGGCAAATATAAATGCATTTGATTTTTGGTTGTATGGATAATGTTAAACACCAATACAAAATTATTCTACTTTGAAATATCACTTTGGCTTCCCTGTATTTCTTGCTTGAGCTCAATCCAGAATTTGACTGTGAGCATTTTTTTCAGAAGGTTAGAAAAGTTTTCATTTTTTCCCCCACTCAGATATTTAAAATTGTTGGGGATCTGGCAGTATTAGTGATACAGTGGATGCCTGACATACTTCCTTATTTCTCTTTCTCTTTAGTGAGTCATTCATTTCATTTCAACCTTTAACTACAAAAAATATTGGATAAACCTTATAGGGCATATCTTGGATAGTTTTTAAAAGGTTTTGTGCTAGAACAATGAGGGCCCATTTATGCATAGGGCTGAGTGCCTTCCATTCCTATTAGTTAAGGGCACTCAACACCTTGGAGCTACGAGACTCAAAATGAAAATTATGTAACAAACAGTTATGCAACCAAAGGATCAATGATAACAAATTTTAAGTGCTTAAAAACCTTCCCTGGGAAGTCTAATAATATTTCTGAAAGTATTAATTCCCTCTCAATGTTAAATGTTTAAACAAAATGGTATAAGAGGGCAAAAATGAAACTTTAAATATTAAGCATTATCCTTAGCAGTAAAAACAGCAAACAAAACTCCACTGCATATTAATTAAGGTATGAACTAGATATCAAATGAAGTTATTTTAGAATGGTAAGAAGCACCAGGATGGCTATATTTGGAATAGTGTGCACAGTTCTGGTCAATAAAGATAACAAGAACTGGCCTGAGCCAATGTAATCTGCATGTGAATTTGCCTGATTAAAATTGTTTTGCTGAAAATATGCACTGGATGGTGTTTAAAAGAACAAGCTTGTTTACAGACTAATAGTGCAGCAGGTTGCTGCAGCTGGGTGGAAATGGGGCACAAGGCAGCTGTTTTCAGGAGGTTGGACGGCCACTTGGAAGCAATCAGCCTGAGGAAGATGATGGCACCAAATTCTGCTTTCATTTAGATTAATATAAATCAGGAGTGACTACCGAAGTCAATTTAGTTTCTCCAGATTTGCACTGGAATAAATGAGAACAGGAACTTGGACCATTCATGAACCTTTCTACTCTGTGAGAAAAAGCAGGCAGTGTGCAATGATTAGCATGAATAGCGGCCATCACGGGCCAAAGGTTTTAAAGTACTACAGCATATTTTTGTCCAACAATAATACTTAAAGGCCAAAAAACTACCTAGGTACCTAATGATCAAATAGGTGCCTAATGGGATTTTCAACTAATTCCCATTAATTTCAATGGCATCTTTATTCCACAACTCCACCCGGCCACCCACCCCGAATTAGGACAGAAGGAGCCTTCATGGAGCACAGCTTTGGATCTTTGTAACCTCTTTTTCACATATGAGCAAGTGCTTGCAAAAAAGAGGCCAGCACTGTGATCTGTGGAATTAGTCACGGCATAAAACTGATTACGATAATTGTAAATGTCTTACATTTATATAAGTCCTGGAGGGGCAGCTGTGGTAGTCTATTTCAGCAAAACAAAGAAGGAGTCCTGTGGCACTTTTAAAGACTAACAGATGCATGTGATAAATAAATTTGTTAGTCTTTAAAAGTGCCACAGGACTCCTTGTTTGTTTTTATGTTTATACAGTAGTTTTCATTGTGCGATCCCAAACAATTTCTTTCAAGCTATGTGTCATCCTCTAAACTTCTTTCCTTCAGAGTAGTTCCATATAAATCAACAAGATTTCTCCTGAGAGCCCAGGGTTATATAAGCAAGATTTACAAGAAGGGGTCTTTTACCTATTCCTTGACCAAAAAAAACCCAGCCTATGTTAAAATTGAGTTAAGATACCAGTTACGTTGGTTGAAATTACAATTATGGTGTAATAACTTCAAAACCCACCATTATTAACCCAGAAAAATCAGAATTTAAGTTAAATGAAATCCAAACATTGTAAGTCTACAAATACGCAGATAGGGCACTGAAATTAGAAAGTAAATTAAAAAACCTTTTTTCATTGTTATGTATTTAGAAGATGACCAGCTCTTTATTTTACAAGAGATGTTAGTGTTTTCACTGACACAGAAGCCTTTCCAGGAAAATGAAAGGCAGCTGTTGCATTGTACTGGGCAGAGTCCCAGAGTTTTGCTATTAAAAACAAGAGCAAACTCCCTAAACACATTTTTGAGAGTGAAGATAAACTCAGACTAATCTCTTCATTTACTCACAAGAAATGTTATGATGATCTTGTTTTTACATTCTATTTTACACATGAAAAGGCTATTGTTATGTTCAGGGTACACAGAGAAATTAGATAAAAACAAAAAAAACCCCTCTTTTTAGAAGGTTGCAATGTAATACTACTTTATTTCTTACATTCTGGACCTCAAAATGAGAGACAAAGCAAGTTGCTGCGTGAAGCAGAGAGGCACAACAACTCAACCCACCTTGCTTTAGGTTCTTTTCACTAACTGGCTGCTGAAAAACCAGATCTCATAAATCTCTACAGAAGGTCCCCTTGCTTGCAAGCAGAATCAGGAAATCCCTTGCAAGTCAACCAGAGGCCTATTACAGGAGTGACTGGATGAGGGGCTGTGGCTTCATGTGCAGGAGGTCATGATGATCTCTTCTGGTCTTTAGATCTATGCCACTCAAAGTGATAGCTTGTACTTTTAACACAATTTTTGGTACACCAAAGATACCACTTAGCAATCTCTGTGATGCAACCAAAAGCACTCCCTTAAGAAGTGGCATTTTCTCCCATGCAAGCTCATGTGATAAATAAATCTGCTAGTCTTTAAGTGCCACAAGACTCCTTGCATTCTATGAAATGTGTTACATATCTATGACTTGTTTGCTTTTTCTGCTACATTTGCAGGTTGCTGCTCTCCCGAGACTCTCAGTTCCAGCTCCTTCCATCCACAGCAGGAGCTTGTGCACTGGCAGCAAGTAGACTCTGATTCTGTAAAGTGCTGAACATCCTCAACTTCTAGTGAAATCAATGTGAGCAGCTGAGAGTATTTAGGATTTCACTGTAAAAGGCCCTTTAGGCCACTAGGATGCTAAAAGATGGCAACAGTATACTACATCACTGTGTTCTATCAATGGTTTCACTGAGTTTGCTATTGAAAAATAATACAATTATGGGTTTATTACCTTTATATATACCCTGCATGTTAAGTTCTGGAGGCAGCTGCTAGCTGTGGGTTGTTAGGATGTTGGGATGATAGTGGAGGCACAAAACTGGTGTGGAGGTACAAAGTCTCCTTATGGATCATCCTGGCTTCACACTGATTTTACAGGATCTGTAGGGTTTGGGGGGAAGGCCCTGTGGTTTCTGTGCAGAGAGGGAGCCCTGCTCCCTAAGAGAAAATAAAAATTAACAGACAGAGAGAAAGGACTCCAGAGGGAAAGCCTGGTAGATTTGGTCCCATATAGTTTCCATCTGTGGTTCTGCCCTATTTACCTGGATGATCATGAGCTAATAAGAAAATCTTTACAGCCAGATTTTCAGTAGTCATCCACAAACACACACTGTGTTTGCAAGTGAATACGTTCCTGTTTGTGCACTGGAGCTGGAGGTGTAATTTCCTCCTGAGGTTGACATGCCTACACCAGCTCTGATGAAACCTGGGAGGGGTAGGGGGGGGTTAGAAGGAGGAGGAGTATTTAACTTCTTACTGTTAAAAAATAGATGGCAGCTCAAGCTGTGGGATAGGCTAACCTCCCAAGGTAGATTAATAGAATATTAAGGTTGGAAGGGACCTGAGGAGGCATCTAGTGCAGCCCCCTGCTCAGTGGAGGACCAACCTCAACTAAATCATCCTAGCTAGGACCTTTTCAAGCTGGGCCTTAAAAACTGCTAAGGATGGACATTCTATCACCTCACTGTCCTACGTAATCCATTCCAGTGTTTCAGAAGTACAATCCATCTGAAACCCTAAGATTATACTTACGGCATTTAGACTGTTCTGTTATGCTAGCTCAATGAGAGCTAACATGGGTGTGCCTACCCAAGCTGGAAATTACACCACCTGCTCCAGGGTAGACATATGTTGAGCGTGCAAACTACAAATACAATTGCAGATATTGTAAGCACAGTTTTAGAGGCAGCCAGACATAGTTCAGAAAGTGCCTTACATAAATAGGTACTTGCAATGTGCAAAAAGGTCCGCGTGCCATTTCAAAGATCACTTTTGTTAACCGGGTTCACAAAAGGTGCTCTCAAGCTGTTTAGCACAGGGGTTCTCAACCAGGGGTATATGTACCCCCTAGGGGTATCCTTGAACAGAAAAGGGAACATTTCCTGTTTGAATAAATTGCAGATAAATCCATGAGGCTTGTCTTGCAATATCAATCCAGGAGGCATGTCTGAAATAGAAAATAGGTGGTGCTGATCCTCAGCGCATCACAAAAGCTTGCTACTAACATTAAACAGTCAATGAGTACCATATGAAGAAACTTCCCTCCCTCACGGATATTTGCCCAAATGTAGCAGTTGCTCACTACTGACTTATGATGGGCTTTTCGTAACAAGAAGGGAGAGGTTTCCTTTTCCCAGGATCAGTTTCCGTAGTGCGATGGAGATGAGGATCAAGATGATGGAGGCACTCCACGCAGCACCCAGTAGGTCCAATGATGGTGTTGGTATGGTACCAAAGGCTAATTGTGTCTAGATCAGATACTCCATTCTCTCAATTTGCTCTTGTCAGGATGATTCCTTTGGGAATGGAGACCATCCCAGGAGGAAGCCCTTAATTCCTGCAAGTGAGAGACATAGGAACCCTTTTCAGACTCTGAAGAGGAGTGTGAATACTCCAAAGGCCAGGGTTAAGTGGAACCAGGAAGCATTGTTGGAGAGCGTGTCCATTATCTATGATAGGTCTGTATTGCTGACACACTGGGGACTTCTAGGTCTGTCAGTACATGTGCTGATGCCGAGCAGTTACAACTGCTTTTGGATTAGGTGCTGAGATTGCCATAAAGTGGTACCAGACTTGAAGTCACTCATGCTGTAGCACACTCTAACAGAGAAAACAATGTGTGCATCATGTGTGATGGGCCTGGAAAGTTTAATCTGTGAGAGTGGTATGAAGCAGCTCAGCAGATTCTTCGCAGCTGCACACGCCTCCAGGCTGCTTGGTACTAGGAATGGGCCTTTCCCCCTCTTTGAGTCGCGACAATAGTTCTCTGTGCTCAAGAGGCAACTGGCCTCAATGGTCCTGGCACAGGAACCATCGTCAACAGCACTGTTCCCTCTAAGCTGTGCGCGTGTGCGTGCGCACACAGGTCATGAAACCTGCGCACACAAAAAAATAAAGTCTGCACAAAAAAATTCAATAGTGCTAATATTGGTGCTCACAAACAAATGTTTTTGTGCACACAAAGAAATTGTTTGCTCACACAGTCTACGAGTAACAGCTCTGGCTTAGTTAGGCTATTGACATGCAGCACAGAGGCTCTGTCCACACTTACATGGTTAAATCCATTTAAGTTAAAATGATTTAATAAAATCGCTATAAAAATCTTTAAATCAATTTAAGTTAAATTGATTTAGCATGTACCCACTAGAAACTCAGATTGAACTAGCATGTCCATGGACAGGACTTGCTAGTTTGATTTAGGAGAGGGGCACCATGGGAGGTATGGCAAGATGGCTCCCAAATGGGTGATGTCCCCACCCAATATATAGAAAAAGGACGGCACCCTGAGAAACAGAAGGGCAAAAGTGTTAAATCAAAATAACACATTCACACAGAGTCATTTCAAAATAAGTTTTGATTTAATACTAGGTTTTATCATATCAAAATGACTTTCCTTATTGCAAGATAAGGACGCTCCTTATCTCAATATAAGTAGATGTAGTGTGGACCTGCAATCTTTTAAATTTGAAATAGTCTTTATTATTTCAATTTAAAGACTCTGTGTGGACATACCCAGAGAGCTGTGAGCCAGAGGGTACACTCCATCTTTGGCGCTGGTGTGACCTCTATGGTTGAGGAGTCCTAAACAGAGCGCTCCTGGATGGAGAGGAATGCCCTTTAGCTAACTAAGGTGGTACTGATGCCAGGCAAACAGTGGCTTTCACAGTGGTATATCTGAGTTGTTCTCTCTGCAGCCTACTTCTTGCCTTGAAGCACCAGCAAACGAGACACCTGTTCCTGACACGACCCTTATCCAAACACTTCAGACAGAAAAAATGAAGGCTGCTCACAGGAGTTGGTTTGTGACACCTGGAGCAGGGCTTGATGCCAGGGGACATTAACGCAGGCCTTTCTGGTACCAGGCAGAACCCATAGGCCACTAACTACTAAGATTGGAGAATATGTTAAATGTGAAAGGAGAGGGGGGGTAGAAGCAAGGAGGTCCAAAGACCTGAAATTTGTACCAGTAATAACAAGAATTAACTATAGTACCATGTTTGCACAGATGAGCTAACAGTACACTCTACCCACCAAGGGTAAGAAGAAACTGAAGGTTGCATGGGACAGTTCTGCCTTTGTATGCTAGATTCAAAGCATGAGGAATACCAGGTCACAGGCATGGTAACCCCTATACGTACCACAAGGGAAATCTCTGGTGCTGCTGCACAAGACACACAGTGAGTGCTATGGGCCTATGCAATCAATTGAAGAATCTCGGTATCAGTTGTTTTCACAAGATTAGCCTTATTTTACACCCATTAAAGTCAGGAGGACTCTTTACACCACTTTAATGAATGTTAGATTGGCCCTATTTGATGTTAATTTTGACTGAAGAACTTCTTCACTGGTATTTCTTGGGGAAAGATTTAACATTAGTAGTCAAAATTGAAAAATTAAACATTTATATTCAAGGTGTCGCAAAACCACAATGGACAATCACCTTGACATAGATACACATTACATCTCACCCAGTACCACTGCTAGATAGAAAAGTGCATAGAATGCATCATCTTTTGGTAAAATTAGCAGTCAATAGGTTAAATACGACTTCAGTGGCTTTTGTTTTTGCTGTTTTAGCTCAGACAGTCTTGTTCTGAATAATCTTTTGGATGCATTTGTTGCAGAGGTATGAGATTAGCTGCAATCAAGTTGAAGATGATGTGGTGGAATCCTACCACATTCTTGTCTTTTTCTATCTTCCTCACCATACTGTAAGATAAGCAGAATGGTGTTTTCTAGGGAGTATTTATTTGAGAAGATTAAAAGGGGGATTCATGAAGCAAAATAATAACTGTAAAACTGACCCAATTTTTTTGCTTCTGCTGTTGCTTCCTGTTATATTATTACACAGGTACTCAAAACCCTACGTCTTTAGTATACAACCAATCCTTTCATTACTTCTTTTTTATACTGGTGCCAACTGCTCCAGGTCATATGTCTGGCATGTTAAAAACTATATTTTCTGATTCTACAAGCACCTCATTGCTCCAAGACTTATCATTTTAGCCCTAAAAATTGTTGGTATGCTAAACTACAATTTGCACTATGGTCCATAATTTTCCATACCTACTGGTTCTAGCTTATCCTAATGGAATAATACCTCCAGCATTGGGCTTTCCCCTGCTGTGCTGAATTGGTACTTCTGAAAGGCGCTCCTGTGCTCAGCATGTGAAATGTTAGTTAAGACAGTGAGGGAGAAATGCCTAGTACCACAGACAGAATACATTAAGACACTATCAAAAAGTGGGACTGGAAGGGATTAGTGGGAAGAGCTGAAACATGGGAGAAGAGAAGCAGAAAGGCAAAGAGGAGATAGCAGATGAAAAGAGGCAAAGATGAGAACAAAAAGAGGAAGCAGATGGGGAACAGCAGACAAAAACAAAAGTGGAAGGGAAGAAGAAGAATAGCAGAGAAAGGAGTGGATATTTGATGCGGGAAGAAGGGAATCTGTGAATGGTTAGGAAAGAATGGGAAAGGGAAAAAGACAGCTAGAAAGAGGAGACAGTGAGACAAGTGATGTATGGTAAATGGAGGGAGAGTGTTCAGACCAGAATACAAAGGACAGGGAAAATGGAGGTGATACAGGAAAGACAGAGAAATGGCTAGCAAGGTGAAACAGCTGGGTATTTTTGTAGCTGGCCATGACCTAGAGACATTTTTGTTCTGTCATTATCTCATATAGGGCCTGCTCCTGGAAACACTTTGGGTACCCATACACAGCATTCTGGAGTCCACAGGCATGAGTCTCCTAGTCTGGTTAGCAAAGTGGAGTAGCGGGGCTGGGCTCTAGTGCTTTAAAAATAACTGTGCAGACAGTGCTCAGAAGTTCTGACACATGCTGGACTGTGCACTCTGAAGCCTAGGAAAGAGGATGGGTACGGTAAATATTTAAACACCCAAGATAAAGTCTCTTTTTTTTGCCTTGGTAAGGCCTCTTTTGCCAGGCCTCAGCCAGCAAGAGGTCCAATGGGGCTTCACAGGAGCTCTGAGCATAGGTCAGTGTATCTCTACTGTCTGCCAGCCACTAAACTACTCTTTTTAAGATACTCCTCCAGCCTGTGCATGCTTTAGAGATGCAGTGGGAAGGGGATGCCTGGGTCCAGAGTATCTCTTTAACACCTTCCTTTCCAACATATATTCTGTACGCGCCATCACAGGACATACGAGTGTGCCTATATAAAACAGATTCCAGGCTCTGGGCCTTGAAAAGGATGCACACATGCCTATTTATCTGATGGTATCATTTAAACTGTATAGCAAATATTTTTAAAATTATTATTAGTAGTAGAGTATTGCTGCAGTGCCTAAGAGCTCCCGTCACTGTGCAGGACACCACTGTGCAAGGCACTGTACAAACCCTGAACAAAAAGATGGTCCCTGTCCAAAAGCGTTCACACTCTAAATAAGACCAGAGGCAAGAAATCAGCAGTTTTATTATTAAATGTTATTTTAGTTTCAGTTATTTTAATTTTGATTAAAATGGATTTCAGAGAGGTAGCTATGTTAGTCTAGTCCAGGAAAACAAACAAGGAGTCCTGTGGCACTTTTAAAGACTAACCAAATTATTTATCACATCACCTTTCATGGGAAAAAATCCCAGTCAGACATTTTACAGATGGGGAACTTATAGGTGGCTAAAATCACAGTCTTCACCTTTATGAAGCAGGATATATGATCAGCAATGATCTTATGTCTTACGCTTCCCTGCATTTATTTTCCTCCCATTCTGTAAGTGTTTCTCAGGGGCAAAAAGTCCCCCAAACCCTTAAGCCCCCAAAATTCCTACAGAGGAGCAATTTGGGTCTCCACAGATATAACAATCTGAATGATAAGTGCAATAAGGGTTGTGTCCTGCTGTAACTGAAACATTTCCCAAGTCCATCTCTGCTTTTCAATCTCTGTAATTTTTCATTAGATCAAGAGTTACCCATTTTTGTTGGCAGTAAAGAAATTCCAATTTGAACTGCCTTGTGTCTTCAATAGGAATTTTCCCAAAGTGCAGAAATAAAAATGTAAAACTTTGCTGTGTTTCATTACTTTTATTCTTTTGAACACTGCTTCCCTGAAAGCTCTGTGTGAAATTATTAGAAGACAGGTTTTGAAATGATTGTGAAAGTAGATGCATATATGGGGCTCAAAGGGCCTTATTTAAAAAAGAAATTTGCCAGTTACCAGATCTCTGGTTGGTTGTGCCCATTCAGGGATACAGAATCCATCATTCGTATGATTATTTTTACATCTGAACTTTTTTTTATACTAGATAGACTTGAAACTTTCAGGGTCATTTGCCCAGCATGTAGTGGAATGTCCTGTGCTATAGATTCCAATTAGCAAGACCATGTTCAATGGTCCTGTACCACCAATGCTGTCTAACTGCTTTCCACTTGGCTTTATATGTTTCTTCTTTGTTACAGCTGCAACCAGGTCTAGGCCCCTTTGATGGAAAAATTTCAATTACCCCAGGGAGAAGCTTTTAGCTTTATTAAGCATTGAAGTCTGTACATTTGTTCTTCAGTTGAAGAGCAGTTCAAAAGAAGAGTTTCTGAAGAAGTAATCTGATAAATTAGGATAGGTCTTGTGGACTTTCACTGCTAATGTTTTTCTGTAATCGGAGCCTAAGAATCTGCCAACTCAATATACTGTCAAGCATTTCTTTAACACTTTTAGCCCCTGAGAGATGTTTCTTACACCGCTTTACAAGTAAATGGCTCTTTAGTGGTTGTGAGACTGCTGTGTTCCTGGCATCAAACTGATGTCACAGAAGACTGGATAGCTCAAGCACTAGGTGACAGGATTCAGAGCAGTTTGTTAATTAAGATCTAGCTTAGGTGGACACAGAGAGAAAATTGTCCCTATCTGCTGGCTTATTGTTGGCCATGTGAATAAACTGGTGGTTTCGGTTCTTAGCTGATATTCATCCATGTCACTGCAACTAATTTTGGTATTCTCAGAAGAGAAACAAAGGATTGGATACACATGGTTGCTGAACTATCTTCACATTGCGGAGGCTGGCATGCTAAGACAGTATGGTGCAAAGTGATGTGGCGAAAAGCCTGTACTACTGCTGTGTAAACTGTAGCTGTCTTCTAGATACAAAGAGAGCTTCCTTTTCTGATGCTGTCAATCTTGTACCATCCTCCATCAGTCAGTTCATTTATATAAATAAATGAGACTGTCACTTTTTTTTTACTGTTTGAAAATTCCACAAAAGTTGCACGTCAGTGATTTGAAATTGAATCCTTCATTATTGCCTCTATCTTGCAAATTAATTTATTACTGCATTTGAAGTCCTAAATGCCTCTTGAGAAAGCTGAACGCATACTCTAACAATCTACCCATAAAGAGCAAACATGAGTGCTAGAAATTTAAAGAAGATAATCTTTTAGTTGTATGAAAATCCTGTCATTCTTGCTTTACTGTTTTTAAGCTTCACATAATACTGCTTCTTTTTCTCCCCCCTTGCTCCAATAAAGGTTCAATTCTGAATGATGGAGAAAAAACAGACTCATTCTGATGTGCTGAGTAAAGGGCATAAGAGCTACATATTATTTTAAACAGCACTAAATTAGTCAGAACACTAGAGTTCCTTAATGGAATATATTCGGGGTTCTCAGGAAAGAGTGTAAAGGTGAGATATAAGAGAGGAAAGCATTTTCTTAACTTGGCATTCCACGTGTGTGGATTTCTGCAATTTACATGCAATTTCAAGCACAACTGATAGAATTTACATGAGCAAAGGCCACTTTGCCAGAAACAATACCCTTACTTGGTCTGCTAACACACAGTGCTATACTCAGAATTTACATGAGCAAAGGCCACTTTGCCAGAAACAATACCCTTACTTGGTCTGCTAACACACAGTGCTATACTCTAGTCTGTACCTAGATCAGTGGTTCTCAACCTCTGTGTCTGGACACATTATTGTGTCGCCACACAGTGGGGTGTTGTGAAGAACTGCGAAGATGGCTGGATTTGGCCTGCGGGGAGCGGCCTGGTGTGTCCCATAAGGTCACAACATGCCACCAAGTATGTCACAATCCACAAAAGGCTGAGAACCACTGCCCTAGATCATTACCCAGCATGTCCCAAGACAGCAAGTTACTACTGCTGAAAAAGGACTTTAATGAAGTTCTCCGCTGTGTGGGCTCCAACATAAGGTCTAATAGCACTTAAGAGATAGGTAGGCCATGCACCATTCCTATGCAAAGGTATGAATTTCACCCTTTATTATAAGCTAATCGTAAATAACTCTCCTCCAAACCAATTAATAAATTTAAAGAAAGAGAAGAAACCTAGAAGCTGTTTGATCTTTTTATCATCTACTTACAATGCACCAGTTCATGAAACCTAAGATGGGAGAGAAACCATTCATAATATATAGATTATTTCTACAGCTAACTCTTTCCGACAGTGCCTAGGGGGATCAAAGCTTTGGCTTCTCTTAGAGAAAATGAAATCCACCTTACATCTACAATTAAAGAGTGACTCTACTTTGCACAGTGACTGTACAAATTGGCAGTGTGTGACCCATATTTAGTGTCTCAATGATTTCTATACAAAATCTGATCAGTTTACAGGCACAAAGTTTAATTTTCTAACTGCTGGCTCTGCCAACTCAACTTGGATTTGAAACTCCATCTGGGTTTTTCCCTTCTGAAATATCATCATCAGCAAGAGGTTCTGCAAGTCACATTCGGCCCATGTCACATGCAACATCTATTTCATCAAATTATCACTTTCAGTACTGACTTTGCCCCTCAATGGATTTGCACACGAATAAGTGAGTGACACTTCATTATTAAACAATTCTGAAGAGGAGGCAAAAGAATGTATTCACGCCAGCTAATTCCCTCTGAGTTGTGCAGATCGCTGCAAGGATAACAGGCACAAAAAGCAGTAAAAACATATTTTTGTCATAAAAGTCTGAGACTCTGAACACACAGTGAGAAGAGCTGGTGAGGATGAAGTCGCTATTTTTACCTATTCCCCTTTCAAAGCAAGGTGTATGCTCTTTATTATTTCATTATTCTGCATTTTTAAATAACAGGTTAGAAACTGAAAAATAAACTACCTCTGCCAACTTTAACTATGACATTTTCTGTAGTGTTTCTTATGAATGCAAGAAGCCAAGGATGAGCATCATTTTCCTTTGTATATGTTAGCACAATCAATGGTGGCAACACAGCTCTGTGAATGAGATTTATTAGTGAGCTTGTGCCCCCTCTGATGGTTGCACAGCTGATGATGCAAAAACATACCATAAATGTTTTCAGGAGTTTAAAAATGTCTGTTTTGTTTTGGTTTCTGTTTACAAGCAAGAGATGAGTAGACATAAAAATTATGCATAAGTAGAATCCAAAGCACAGTGCCCACTATAACAGTGTTAACTTACCATGAATAACAATTTGGGCTAGAACTACTTGATTCTGTAGCCCTTCTGTAACAGGCGGGCTGACCCTAAGAACATATATAGAAAAGAACAGTCCTTTTGCTGAGTCGCAGTGGGCTCAAGTGCTAAAACCATTTTATGGTACAAGATAATTACTGCTGAGCCATGCTGGCAGATGAAGTTTAGGGATCTACAGTGCAGGAGATATTGAGGAAAATCCCAAAAGACCCATATCTAGGGAGAAATATCATGCTAAGGTTTATGGTGTGTTGCTTTTTGAATTATGAACAAAGTCAAATCCCAGGAAGAATGGGCATGCACACTAAAGGTCTGTGCACTGTGAGGATGGATTATGAATGTAGCCTTTTAACAAGTCAAAGATAAAAAGTCCCCTCAGTAAAAGACATAGAACATATTGATCTATTTCTCTTTCTAACTTGGGCACCTAAAGTTAGACAGCTTGGTCCACATTGCTCCACCCAGACTCTAATTTTCTAAGGGGCTCTTTAACTGCAGCACCTATTAAAATTAGCAGAAATTGTGCATGCTCAGCATCTCTGAAAATTAGATAATTTAGCCAACCAAATCTGAAAAATTTGCCTATGATGCCTACTATCTAACCAGACAGCACGAATCACTGGAAAGGTTTCTTTCTGAGGAGCTTTTATTTGTATGTTATAATGGAGAGGTGACAGCACTGTTTTAACGTAACATTTGCACATTTCACAAAACAATTTGAGGAGGAATTTGAAAGAAGAGAGGATAGACATCAGGTATGTTGGGATGGATAGGATGTTCCAATAACCAGGAAAGGGGTGGAAGAAGGTATGAGAATAAAAGACAGAGATGAAGAGAGAGAAGATAGTAATTGATAGTGTGAAGGGAAAGGGAAGAAGTAAGAAATGGCAGCAGTGATGCCTTGCAGAAGACAGGCTTTGTCCTTCACGAAGAGAAGAGCCACTAGAATAATCTTGGGGGAGGCGCATGGCAAGGGAGTATTCACAGGTAAATTACATATTCAGTTTACAATTCACACAGGTAAGGTGTGCACAAAATTCCATGACATTGATTACTGGGGAATCTGTAACATGCACGGTGGGTAAACTAAGAACTCCTCAGCTCATAACTGGAAGATCAGTAGGATCAGTATTTTAGCCATGGAGCACTCAGTTTGGTTGGCAGTAACCCTTGCATCTGTTCCTGCCCTGAATGCTACCCGAGTTCTGCAGTTGATAAAGGCACTTGTCTGCTCCCTTGTACGGCTGCAGTACAATCAGTTTTTAAATTACGTGATCACAGACACCATCAGATGAAGATGTCAAGCTGGCAGAGGTGCTAACCTTCACTAGAGCAAATCTTTACTCTGATGGAGCACAAATGCTATACCAGAAATTGTGCTCTAGCATGGTGCTTTCACCCCTGACACATTCTCCAGCTGATGTGATATCAGATTGTATTGTCTGAGTAATAGTATCTGAACATGTAATTAAAGATTACATCTTTATTCTGTATAATCTTTATTTATAATTGCATACACACCAGGGGAGAGTTAAGATTGTCTGCACAAATAGCACTGTTGGACTTTTGAATTGTTAACTACACAGCCATAACATCCTATTATCAGAGTGGTGGTGGTGGTTGTTTTTAAATGGAACGTGTAAGTGTGAGATTTAACATCACAAATGTATAAGGTACATTACAAAACAGTTCAAGTAAATCCCATTCACTTCACTGGGTGTTACTTGTGTCCTGGACCTTGGATGGGAAGGATTAAAGCACCAGGCAAGTAGACATGTTCCTTTCCCAAAAATACTTACCCGGTACTGTCTGAGACACACATAAAAACAAAGGGCAGTAACTCAGATGTAGAATGGCATGGGGAGACCAGTCTAGAACACTTGAGAAAAGTAGATTTTAAAGAAAGATTTGAAGGATGGAAAATAGGGTATTTGCAAAGCTCTCTGCACCAGAATCTTATTTAGGGGTTTCATGCCTTGGTGTCTGTATACCTTTCCGGCTTTACACGGTATCTGCTCCTCGCAAGGGGTATGTCTACACTGGAGGCTTGAGTCGACTCCATGGCCATATTTGGCATTTATTAAGTCAACTTGAGCGCTTGTAATAAAGGATGCTGGAAAGAGCACCAGAGCCCTCTCCCTCCATGAGGCTCTGGCCCAGGGTCCTATGAAGCAGCAATATCAAACATGCTGAAGAGCTTCAAGACTTCCCTGCTGGGCCACTTCCTACCCCCCCCCCCACATAGCTTTAAAATCCTTCACACGAATGTCCAACAGAAAACAACTAAATCTTCAGTCCAGCTGATATCCTTCTTCCTTGCAGGCTGCACCTGACTTTAAATTGGCCCAGTTCCTGGGTTTCATTCCCAGTATCTAGAGGTTCTCATGTGTTCCCTTCACCCAGGACTTTAGGCAAGATGCAATCCTCGATAAGCACTTCTTTCCAGCCAGGCTCCCATCACAAGACTCTCTCAATCCTCAGATCAAGAGAGAATGTTCCCAGTTATCTCTCCTGTGCCCTCTCCCTAGCTTCTCTAGCAGCTAGACAGATGTCACTTGCTGACTCGTCCCTTGCAAGTGAGAACTGCTGTATCCTCACTCCAGCGCTCCCACTCCCACAATAGCTCTGTCCTGCTATCCTGTCTGCTCCACTTCTGAGCTGCCCGGCTGTCTTCTGAGCTCCTGCTTCAGCTGGACCTGCTCGGCAGGAGTGACAAAGCAGTGTCACCTTGGCCCAGCACTGCTCCTTCCCTTCTATCCCAGTGTGGGGTTTTTACACTCCACCTCAGAGACAAAGTAGCTAGGGGGAAGGGGAATTTTTGCCTTCCTCATCAGCATGGGGCACTTGTAGGTTTAACCTAGTGTGAATGGTAGATTCTCTGTAACTTAAATCATGATTTAAGGACTTCAGTAATTAAACTAGAGGTAATGCGTCTATTGCAGGAGGGGGTGGATGAGGTTTTGTGTCCTGCAATGTGCACACCATCAGTCTAGACCAGGGATAGGCAATCCCTGGCACATGTGCCGACAGTGGCACCCGGGCCCATTCAGAGCGGCATGCAACATCCTCTGTGGTACCATTGAAATTGCCACTCCTGCCACCAAAAGCCTCCCTGGGCAGCTTCCTTTGGGTGCAGTTAGGACACAAGGGGTCTCACCATGCCTATGCCTCCATATGACACAGAAAAAAACTGACCAGAGTGGCTCCTCTCTGTAGCGTGATGCTCCTTATAGGAGCCACTCCAGGCAGCTTCTTTCTGTAGCATGCCTGGGAACCTCTGTTCCCAGCCACACCGCCAAGATGAGACACTCTGGGTGACTTCTTTCTGCTGCATGCCTGGGAAGTGCTCCCACACCAGCCGTGATCACTGCTGAATTTTCAGGCAGCCGCCACATTTTTTCAGCAGAGGGGGCCACTGGCACCAGCTGAGGGTCAGAGAGGAAGGACCAGCACAGAGGTCAACATATAATCAGTGATCTCTTCTGACCTTAAAGTCCATGAGTCTAAAAGTCAGAACAGCTCCCCTCATTACTCTTTAAATTTTACAAAGAATACAGCCTCAGTCTGTCAGCTACTCAGGCAGCACATGGGTTTCCATGCTGACACAGCATCCACCAAATAAGAGTCCCTTGAATCCACCATGAGCCATGTTCCCTCTAAGCAGTGCACATGTGTGCATGCACACAGGTTGTGAAACCTGCACACACAACAAAATAAAGCGTGCACAAAAAAATTCAACAGTACTAATATTTTATAATATCTACTCATAAAAGGGAGCTGGATTACAATCTGATTCACCAGATGTCACCACATAATTAAACATAGATGATTGATATTTAGATATTATTTGCATCATACACACTTGCTTTTTTACACTCACAAGTTTAACCACACTCACCGGAGTGTGCATAAATTTGGACATTGGTTCCAAAAATTTGCACAAAAGAAATTTTTTGTGCACACAGCCTACAAAAAATTAGAGGTAACATTGATCATGAGTACCAGTGGTGGCAGCACAACCCCAATATAGCAGGCCTCACTGATCTGTCACTCCACAAGAAATGTCCTTACCAAATGTGCTCACCCATCCTGAAATGGTCCCCAAATGTAGATTCAGCTGCTGAGGGCCATGAGCCAAGTAACAGAGGAAGAGAATGTGGGCACATTCCATCGCCCCTAGTGCCTGTGTTCCATCTTGACAGTCAACTCCATCTTTTTTCTTTCCATACAAAGGAGAAACTCAGCACACCCTGGACAGACCTAACTCTCCAGTTCCTACATCCAGCTACATGTGAAAATCCCTGTCAGATGCCCAACAGTAAAGCAAAAATGAGTATACACGCATAACAGTACACATAGCTAGCTTGCATATACTTAAATCACTCCTGATGAGGACTACGTACAGGCGTAAAGGTTCCCTACTTGAGACTGTGTCCTTAGCTGGCAGGAAGTGCTGTATATGCTGACAGAAAAGGCGTATTCTGAGACTGCACAACCAAGTCGTCCAATCAGTACCTCTCCTCTGACACAACAGGGAAAGCATGAGAGTTGACATCATTTGACCTTTATCCCTTTCTCAAATTCAGGACACAGCAGCCTTTTTACTGACATGGCAACTAGAATTGTTTTAAATTCATGATTTAAAGCTAATTATTTTCTTCTCATTGCCCTAGGACCATTCAGCACAGAAGAAAAGGGAGCATGAAAGCCCTTGTTGGGTGGGAAACATGCAGTAATTTTTAAACATGTTATTGTCACAAATTAATACATGTCATAATTACTGGTATTACCTTCACTTGTACAACCTTCATTTATCTCTAATATAGGCAGCAGTATGGCCCACAATGAGTCGGGCATGGGTATGAGTGTCTAGGATACAGGTCCTCTGTTCCCAGCTGCAGGGCCATTACAGGCTATGTGCCTCAGTTTCCCAGTAAAAAATGGATAATATTTACTCTTCTACATATAGTGCCTTGAGATCTTCAGACAAAGAGCACCCCTGTAATTGTTAAGATTTATTTGTCATTCTGGAGTGATTCACCTCTTATTTTACATGGGTATTTCACAATTCACTCTCTTTTTCATACTGTCTTATTTGCAGCTGAAGATTTTGAAAAATGTATAATCCTCAGGTTTACTATAAATATCCTTTGTTTATATGGGACCAGTGTGGGACTGGTCCTTTCATGGGTGTTTTTGAAGGTAGAGGAGAAGAGCTTCCAACCTCTTTGTTGATTTTAAAGTTATGCAAGAGCCAGTCATAACTGCAATCTCTGCACTCAGAAAAGCACAGGAACTGCTCCTTCTGTGCCACCCTCATAGGGGTGCATGGCATCTCAAAATGAAGGAGAGGAGGCAGAGCCTCTGCCCCCTGCACTGGCCCACAAAACAGGCTGAATGCATTGGGATGGGGATAGAGCACCATGCTGTGCATAAGGGAAGCTTGAGAGGAGAACAAACCCCACCCCAGGCTCCAGCTAGGACAAGGCCGTTTTGCCCCCCCTCCTTAAGCCTGTGCCTTCAAAGTACAATCTAGCCTATTCTGTACACACTCAGCATTAAGTATGAGAAAAAATAAACCAACAACAAGGCTGTCTTTTCTTTGACATTTCCAAGGAGGCCCAATCCAATGCCCACTGTTGTCAATTTAAGTGTTGCAGTTGACTGTATTGGGCTTTGGATCAGCCCTCAAATGATTATCTCCCTGAACTCCTTCTTATCCATCTGGTAGGTCCAGATGATGAGCTATCAACCCTTGGCCAGAGGAAGGCAGAAAGAATTTACAATGGAAAAACAATGACCAATTCATAACAATCCCGAAACTAAAAAACATTAGGATTTCTGTCCATATAGCTAATAAATTTTATGATGCACCAAATTTAATTGCTCACTCTGTGTTGGTAAGCATGACTGATAAAAACATTCAGTTTGTGTTGTAACTCAGCCTTCAAACTTCTGAAACTTCTCTCAACAACTCAAACCTGCTGAAAACTTGAGTACACCATGAAGCTGGATATGACATAGCTGCCGGAGTTGTTCTGTATTTTGTTCCACTGCTGCCACCTAGAGTAAAAAAGTAGTACAGAAGCAACAAACTATCAAATACGTTTAATACCTGTTTGTATTAAAGAGTACATACATACAATAATATGATTTACTTTTTTAATATTTTGTTCAACTGCTGCCACCTAGAGACATAAAAGAAGCACAGTACTCATCCAACTGTACGTATTTAATTAATGGTTATTTTCATTAACCTTTCTAATGTTTTTCCCAATTGCCTGAAGTACTTTTTCTTTGTCCTTAATGGAAGTTTTGCTCACATAACGACAAGGTAACTATAGCTGGTGCCTCAAAATCAACAATAATCCACCCACTTCTCTCCACACTAACAAAGTCTAGAGTTATTCCTCAGACTAAGACAAACACTTGCATGCCTACACTGACCTTTTGTTGCTAAAAGTTCGGCACAAAAAGCTCTATGCCTCTTGTGAAGGTGGTTTTATTTTGTCAAAAATTCAGGGAAGTAGGGTTGGGGGTAGTGTGGGGCACCCACAGTGTGTAGACCACCACTGTCTTGGTGCAAAAAGTTGGCTTTGGTAGACAAAAGTCTCTAATGCAGACCAGGCCTTCTTGCGCTCAACTTGTTGCAGTTTGTGAACCAGTATAAATTGTGAAAAGTCAGGAAGAAAGCCACATTCCCATACTTAACATTTCCAAGCAAAACTAGAATCTCTTCATAGGAAAATTGCTAAAGATTTTTCATATGGAATTCGTGCATGCAAAAAATCTTTATTTTCTAGACAAAGTCTGTCAGAACTCAAATGTTAAGAGGTAAGTAATCTTTCTCAGGTTATTTAAATATATTTGCATCAGTCTTGGACCTAGTTCAATCACAATTTGATTTCAGTGGTCCTTTTACATTGTTTTCTGATTTTAAATTGATAGAACACTTAAGCCTCCCCCCTCCCATGACAAAATAACGTCTGGCCAGAATAGAACATCTGGGGCTCTCTTCTTCCAGTTTCCATTACTCACATGTATACTGTGTATTATGTTTAGTATCTATGACTCAGATTATATTCCATTCTGACTTCGTTGGACAAAAACAACTTATGTAACAATCGTATCTGTGTAGTTAATGTAAATTTTATGCTTCGAGATAACTGTGATTTTTTCTAATGATTCTCAATTAAGAATTATTCTCTACATTTCTAAAGAGGTTGGATCATTTAGCATCTGAACTTGTCTCAAAAATGAACAGTATTGTGAGGTTTTAATATTTTTAGATATTTCCATCAGGTCTCTTCTGTTATATTTTAGATATCTCTCCAGGCAGCAAGTTGGGGCATGAAACTCACACAAATAACCTGGGTATACCAGACCCACCCAGGACAAATGATGCTGTAAACAATCAATAAGGCAGTGGCCAGCTACCTTCTGACTTAACTCTAACTTTATCCAGACTTTCTGGCACACAACCTGCTTACCTGTAAGGACTCTCCTCTCTGCCCCATTCCCCACCCTAACTGGTGTCATATGGTCTTTAATGTAATTAACATTCTGGATTGGTCATTATCACCTCTGTTCTCTCCACATGAAACAAAGTCTGTACTCATAAGTAAACAGACAGAGAATTCCAAATGGATTATGTAATTGATAAAGAAGAATATATATCTGACCACTGTAACATCACCAATTAGAAGCTGAATCCAGTCAGCCTTCCTTCCTGGTACCTTGAATAAAAACCTCTTCAGTGTTGTCTATGTGCCCTGGTCCTTTTGGAGGAGCCCTTGAGCTATGTCTACGCTTCCCAAACATAGCTCGAATTTGTTAATTTGACCTGATAAGTTCAAATGTATTTTTGAACTACATTCAAACTTATTAGTTCAAATTAACAACGTGGACTAAGTCGAATTACAGTTAATTCAACTTAACCCACGTTGTTAATTAGAACCAACTGCCCTTAGTTCGAACTGACAAAGTGGACTTAAATGCCCACACTGTGCCAAGTTCAAACTAAGGATCAAACTAAGGGCTTAGTTCGACCTAAAGGGCAGGTCTTAATAGTTCAAACCAAGCTTTCATTAGTTCAAATTAAGGAATTCCTTAATTCAAACTAATGAAAGCCTAATGTAGACAGGGTCCAAATAAGTTCAAATTAAGCCTCCTGAATTCGAACTAACATGCAAGTGTAGACACCTTATAGCTTTACAGTATCATATTTACTTCATGTTCTTCTTCCTCCAGCTCCTTCCTTTCAGAAGATGCACTAGCTACAAAATGCTCCTTACCAGCTCTATTTTTCACATGAAATGAGTATTTTTAAAGTTTCATGGTTATTTTTTTAAATGCAATGTAATGCTTTGCACAGTGGTTTCTGTACCATGCCTTCTACAGGTGCATCTATTCCTGATCATATACATATTAATAAACTGATCACAAACACACTCAACAGTGAATATTTCTGTTTCAATCTCAGCATAGTTCTGTTGCATTTTAGTCAGTCCTTTGGAAACATGTGCCATTGGGTAATCATCTGCCCAAAAAAACACCATGTATCCCATATGAGCTTCCATCATCCATGTTATTTTGTTCTTTATTATCTCTAACTATTTCAGAAGAGATGCTTCTGTTACTATTTTGCCTTCAATTTCCAAAAGTAATTATTTTTCCATACTGTCATCAAGCCACATTCTGAGTGGTACATTTGTGACAAATTAAGGATGAACCTGCTCTGATATGTTAACATGTCCATGTATTTCTCTAATGTTTCCCTGTTACAGGGTCTCTTTCATTTGTTATCTTTTTAGGTGGAGTTGAATGACTTTATTACTGAATACATATCATGGTCTGCATATCTAACTTCATTTGGCTTGATCTGGTGTTTGGTTCCTGATAAGTTTAACATTCTGTATCTTTGCATGCTATAGAATACTACTCAATCTCTTAATACATCACCAATAATTTTCACTGCATATGAGCAACAATTATTCATATCTACTTCAGAATCATAAAGATTTAGGGCTTGATGCTTTCAAGCAACTTACTGAATGCATTAGTTCTGAAGAGAAAACTTCTGAAGAATTCTTACCAAGAGAAGAGGAGTATACTACAGAGTTTTGCACTTCCTTTATCAAATTGGACCTATCAGAACTCTTGGCTTGCATCCAAAACGGAAATCCTTGTGCATTTCCAAGTTCAGATACGACCTCCTCCACTGTTTTTCAGATCTATAACTTGCAGCCTTATCTTACCCGATTTGATTACAGTGACCTTGCTGTTAAGTCAGTACATGTTGGAACTCCCTCAAAAATTAATTTAACCATTGAGGCAAGTTCAGCTTTAATTCTCTTTTGGTGCTACCTTGGTATAGTTCATGCATTCTGTCAGCACACTTGAATCTACATTAATAAAATACATTATCCTTAAAGCATACCATTCTGTAAAATATTTCATTAAATTCTTCAAGAGTATCTATGGCATCCTGTTGAGTTGACAAGTTATATATTCAGTTGATCATCTTCATTTGCAAACAGTTCTTCACCCAAAGCACACACAGAGGTTCCTGTTGTACTGTTTCACACTCTATTGAATGGCATCTCTTTACAGACATGCCAGAGTGGCTCATTTTGCACCTGTTATATTAAACAAGTATAGTTTTTGCTTTTTAACATTAGATGGTCATTCATCTGTGATGCTGTCTAGATTAGGGAGACCTTTCAGAATATTATTTAATATCAATACACAGTTACTCATCTTTTTGTCTATATTTACAGTAATTGGGTTGGACTCTGCGTCAATATATATTTTGAGATTCACTTTCTGTTTATTTCCAATATCAGAAACCAATCAGTTGTAAAATACTGCTTTGTAAATTTATTGAGAGGCTCAGAAAGAACACTGCTTTTGTATTATTAGAGGCTCGTTTTTAATATCTATATTCACATATATTTTCCTTTGGTATTTCTTCACAATTTTCCACGAGTGATTCACTTTTTGCAAAATATTTGCTTCTATAATGTTATTGCATACATTTCCCACTGCCTCCCCCTACACTTTGTTGGAGTGGGGGCACAATTTTGAATTGTATTGCAATTGCCTCTTCACTTATATAAAACAAATCTGGCTTCTGCCATTTGTTTACCTTTGTATTCAGCCTTTATGCCATGGTATGGATTTTTTTTTTTTTTTTTTTTTTTATTATTTTTGAATGGTTTTGTTTTTTTTTTTTTTTTTTTTACTATCTGTGAATGATGCAGGGTTTTCTTCATTACTTGCTAGCACTTTCATGTGGCAAGAATAGTGTTTCACTAGCTCTGCAAATATCCACTGTCAACAATCAGGTCAAAGCAAGGTTATTAGTTTTACTACAGATAACTTCATCTCACTGTTGAAGTTCCCATGATTTAGCTTTATTAGGTAGATTTGCAACATAATGGTGAGGGATTTTCTCCCACAAGAGCTCATGCGATAACTAAATTTGTAGCCTTTAAGTGCCACAGAACTCCTTGCTTCTTTTGCTAAACTAGACTAACACGGCTGCCCCTTTGGAACTTGGCATAATTTGAGGGGTCTCACATGACAGTCAATTCCTTGTAAAAGATGTGTGACATTCCTAAATGCCATTCTTTTGTGGATCAAAGTATTCCACTTGTCTAACATCTTGCAGTCCTTTCTATGCTCCCGCTGAAATACACTACAGAGTGTAGACCTTGAATGCCTCTGGATCCAACATGGGTGGCAATCAGTGTAGGATTCTACTCTCTCTTTCTCTACAATGTCATTTTCTTCCAAGAAAACCTGGACATGCTGCCTCCACCTTCCCTAGTTCTTTGGCAGATTTCCTTATAGATTGAAGGATTTGTGTCACTTCATGTGCTTCATTTTTCCAAAGCTCACTTTACTTCTGAGACAGTTAATGGAGATGCTGGACACAGAAGACTGGCCTGGAATGGTGAGCCCGAGCCAGATGAAAGGGGTGAGTAAATAGTGTGATATTCCTCCACTGCAATCTGTTCTGGAGTGTAGCTGTGTCAACCCAGTTCCTCACTCCTGGGCCCCAAATTACCCTGCTTTGCTATGGGCCCACCCACTCCTGGGTTACCCCACACCCAACCTTGATCAGTCTCTGACCTTGTGAAGGAGCACTTTTGGCCAAGTGCTCATGGGACTGACCCCCCAGCAAACACCCCCAGTGCCAGATGCAACCCCAGGAACTGCAGTCTGACAGAGTTCAGTGCTGTATACTACATCCTGCAAGCTCATTTACAACTGCTCTGTCAAATTATCAAATAAATTGATATGCACCAGCTCTGGCACTCCAAGGGAAGTCTCTATACACACAGGGTATGTCCATACAAGTCTTTTATTTCGAAACAATGCTGGTTGTTTCGAAATAAAAAACAATGTCCACACCACGTTTTCTTACTTCGAAATGATTATTTTGAAAGTTTTCTGTCATTTCAAAATAAGAACCGTCATTTCGAAACAGCTTAAACCCCATTCATTTCAAAACGGCTGTTATTTCAAAATAACGCCGTTTGGACATGCTGTTTTGAAACAACACCATTGTTTCGAAACAACTGTTTTGAAACAACATATCCAAATGGCCTTATTTCGAAATAACTATTTTGAAATAACAGCTGTTTCGAAAGCAGGCTTTCCCTTAATTCGAATTAACATTTTCTTAATTCGAATTAATTTATTTCAAAATAAGGACTTTATTTCAAAATAACTTATTTCGAAATAATGATGTATGTGTGGACATAGCCAGACAGTTCACATGCCCTGTTTTAGATAAAACGATTAAGTTTATTGACTACAGCCAGAGTCTAAGGGATTATAAATCAGGTTAATATAAATCAAGGAGTTGGTCATAATTAACTAAAAGGTAACTTGCCTCCTAAATAGGCTTAATATTTCAGTAGCTTTTCAGTCCTTGATATAGGCTTCCCTACAGTTGACTGTAACGCCTCTTGCAGCCAGGTCCCTCTGTGTCTGTGGGCAGCTGTCAGTATCGTTAATGTTGATTAGAAAATGGGTTCCAAAGGAGAGCCTTGAAACAAAGGTGGCTTTCTCTTTTAACAGATTCCCGCAACCCCATAGGGTCAGGTGATTGGCCATATCTGGGAATGAGCATGATTTCTTCCACCTGAGTTAAAGTGCTTAAAAAAGCCCATTGTTCCTGCATACATGCCTCTGTGGCAGCTTTGTGTTTGTCTGTATCTATTCAAGCCATATCAGACACACATTTGGGGATACAGCATAGAAGAGTTTTACATTTATATATTTGCATGGCCTTGCAGAAAATATGCTATTGTAACAATAATCTTCAGTCTCTCACGAGCATTCCAAAAACACCTTACCTTTCATGTTTTGCATTAGACAACACCTAACTATGTTATAAGGCTGTACATGGGCCACAGTGTGTCACAACCACTAACCTGGGGATTCCCAATGCTCTACCATAGCAAATGCTTTTAAGACACAACTGCCCCTATTCCTGTAGTTTGGAGATTTGGAAGTTTAGATAACAGCAAATATCCATTTCAGCCTAAGTTTTCTTTCCAGATTTGGCTTTTCCTACCAGCAGACATTTTCCTGAGGACCCTGCTATCCTAGTCTCTTCTCCAGCAGAGGAATTTTAATCATCTTTATATCTTGAAGCTAATATGCAACACCTGCTAACATTAGTCAGCAGTACAGTAACTACTCAAGGTTCTAGCAGCTAAACTAGATTAGGGTGATTCTACAGTCCCACATTTCATAGAATCACAAAATTATATTGTTGCGGGGACCTCATGATGCCATCTAGTCCAATCATAAAATCATAGTGTTGCAGGGACCTCATGATGTCATCTAGTCCAATCATAAAATCATAGGGTTGAAGGGGTCTCATGATGTCACCTAGTCCAATCCCCAGCTAAAAGCAGGACCATTCCCACTAAATCATCCCAGCCAGGGTTTTGTCTAACCAGGACTTAAATATTTCCAAAGATGGAGATTCCACCACCTCCCCAGGCAACCCATTCCAATGCTTCACCACTCTCCTAGTGAAAAAGTTTTTCCTAATATCCAACCTCCACCGCCCTAGCTGTATCTTGAAACCATTGCTCTTTGTCATGTCCTCTCTTACCACTCAGAACAGCCTGGCTCCCTCTTTTTTCGAGCACACCTTCAAGTAGTTGAAGGTTGTTATGAAATCTCCCCTCAGTCTTCTCTTCTGCAGACTAAATACGTCTAGTTTCTTCAGTCACTCCTTGTAAGTCATGTGCCCCAACCCCTAATCATTTTCACTGCCCTCTGATGAACTCATTCTAATTTATCAACATCCCTCTGTAGTGTGGAACCCAAAACTGGACACAGTATTCCAGATGTGGCCTCACTAATGCCGGATAGAGGGGAATAATCACATCCTTTGATCTGTTGGCAACACTCCTACTGATGCAGCCCAATATGCCATTGTTCTTTTTGGCAACAAGGGAACACTGTTGACTCATATCCAGCTTCCCATCCACCATAACCCACAGATCCTTTTCTACCGTGCTGCTATTTAGTCGATCGGTCCCCAGCCTGTAGCAGTGCATGGGATTTTTCCATCTTACATGCAGGACTTTGCACTTGTGCTTGCTGAACCTCATGAGAGTTTGTTTGGCTCAATGCTCCAATCTGTCTAGGTCTCCATATCCCTGCCCTCCAGTGTGTTTACCAGTCCCCCCAGCTTGGTGTCGCATGCGAATTTACTAAGCATGCAGTCTATCCCATTATCTAGATCATTAATGAAGATATTGAACAGAACCAGCCCCAGGACCAACCCCTGGGGCACTTTACTAGTTACTGGTTGCCAACTAGACATTAAGCCATTGATCCCTACCCAATGATCCAGCCAGCTTTCTATCCAACTTACAGTCCATTTACTTCTTTAACATGGTGGCTTTGCAGCTTGCAGTATACTTGGCTGATTCTTTCAGCTTCAAAAGGGATAGCCGTGTTAGTCTAGTCCAGTAAAAAAACAACAGGGAGTTGTGTGGCCCTTTAAGACTATTCTTAAAGTGCCACACAACTCCTTATTGATTCTTTCAGGCCTATTGTGATGAATGCACCCCATTGCAATACTGAAACTGGCACTTTGAGAGGTAAAAATGGAAATCTCCAATCACTGGCAACAGCTGTATGTCTGGTGTTGATGCTGCTGGTGACTGTCACTAATGTAATCAGACACCTACTAAAGAATGTCCATGTCCACTCCAAATACAGACTTAAGGTTCTTTTGTACAATAGCTTAATGGCTTAACACCTTGCTTTAGTCTAATGTATTTTTAGTTAGGGGTTTGCCTACTTATGTAGTTATATTGCCAGAAGGTGGGACTGGACAACAGGGGATGAATCACTCAACAGTTACCCTGCTCTGTTCATTCTCTCTGCTGTTGGAAGACAGGATAATGGGCTAGATGGACCATACATCTGACTCTATATGGCCATTCTTATGGTTACATTAAAGCAAGTTTTCTTAATGGATGTTAAGGACTTCTGACTGTGGAGACTGTATCATGTCTGTCCCTGCCTGAAGATGGAAGATGTCCACTTCTAACCATACTGTGTTCACAACTCTTCACCAAGTTCTGGTGAACTTGGCTGTAAAGAACCCATAAATTCCACCTTCCTTTCAGGGAAGAGGGTTATCAAAGCTGTTTCTCCCCTCACAAAAAAGTAGTCAGCTTGCTTCCTCTTCATCACTGCTTCTCCTCACAGAATGCGGGAGTCTTTGGCAATCTCTACACTTAAAAGCTCACAGTGGCAGCTGCACTGATACAGCCGCTCTGTGTTGACTGGAGAGAGAGTTCTTCCGTTGACTTAATAAAACTAGCTCAACAAGCAGAAGCAGCTATGTAAGTAGGAGAGCATCTCATACTGACATAGCACTGTACACAGGAATGCTTATGCCAATGAAACTTATGTCACTCAGAGGAGTGATTTTTTTCACACGTGACCTTCGTCCACAGAACACAGCCTTTAAAATTCTAATGTACAACACAAGCTGGGGTACAACAATCAGCAGCAATTGGAAGGCAAATTCCTCATCTTGCTGAGCCCCAAGCTTCTCCAGGGAAGCCAAAACAATGGAGATATGAATAGATAATTTAGTGAAAGCTGCTTGAAAAGTCTTGTGATAACCAGTCATTAAGCAAACACTGGTAAGGACTGCACAAAGGAGTTTGTATGTGAGGCTGTGCAGCACAGATCTGGTTGGTAGCTCATTTTGGTGGGTGTTATGTTTGCATGGAAACATTCCTCTCCGAGGAATTCTCACATGTAGTGCTAAAGCAAGTCTGCTTGTTGAGTAAGGAGCCACCACTCCACTAGAATCTCTGACATACTGGAGATACAAATAGCCATGATTGTCTTGTGTGTTTCTCTGTCCTCCAGTGCTCAGGAGACTGAGCCCTGTTCAGAAAGCATGGGGCAGCCTTCAAGTGTTGCAAGGCTACAATCTGGTCTGATAAATGGGAAAATCCTAAGGCAGCTCTTCTGAGCCACATCTCCTAATTGAGGCTGCAATGCAAGGCATTAGTGTAGGTGGGAGCTTAATCCCTCTTCTCAGCCAATGTCTGAATTGTTAGACTGCGCCTTAAATCAGCAGTTTCAAACTTTTTTCCTCAGGACCCAGTTGAAAAAAAATTCATTTATGCCCATGACCCAACAATTACATCTTTCACAAATGCATTCCAGTCTTTTGGTGGCAACTGCAGCAGGTGCTGCGACTCAGTTCTGGGTCCCAACCCTAAGTTTGAAAACCACTGCCTTAAATGGCCTTATTCAGCACGCCCATTCTTGTCCTTGCATGACAGTCCTGCGCAAACACCTGTGTCCATGTCAGCACAGAATTCTTTTAATCAGGTGAGTGTGTCATGGACCAACAGGTTTGCTACCACATAAGTGCATTTGCTGGATGAACTGAGCTCTCCTTATCAGATTCTTGAATGAGGAAGGCAGCTCAACGGCTTGGAATTGCTTCCATCTCTCTCCTTGTGTGCCCTCTAGTGGGCATAGGGAATGAAGATCAGCTGCTGAGAGGATTAAGTTCAACTTGCCCCAAACAGTCCAAGCTTCGTGAAATGTGCACATTATGCTCGGAGCAGAAGCTTGTCTGTCTCTTCTGATAGGAACTGGAATGCACCTAGTGTCACTCTTGTTGGAATGATTTAAGCCAGGGCTTATTCTAGCTCCTTTCCCACCACATCCTTGGGGAAGAGAGATTTCCCTTCTTTGCATGGGACATGGCAGTCCTTCACAGAGAAAGCACTCTCGTCTACTTAGAGATGTTTACACTACCAATGTGCATGCAATACTCATTTCACTGCCAAGCATATGCCTGAGCTTACCAACAGCATAGCCAATGCTCTCTCAATCACAGATTCAGAGTACTAGTGGCAGAGCCCAAGGAATTTCAGAATAGGTGGCAGTAGCCCAATGAAATCTTAACTATTAAAAGCAGCATCAGTGGCTAAGGGAGCACTTGCATCCCACTCTTTGACAGTTCATTGTCTTGTAGTAGCTAATCAGTTATACAGCGTGGTCTTCAACTGCTAGTCTGCAGGTCATCCGGACCTCTACTGGGTCATCCACTTGGGGCTGCCAGGATGTGGAGTAATGCCAGGAAGTCAGTTCTTTCTTGGGTCTATGCATGGGGAAGGGGAAGGCCATACTCTTCAAGGGAGCCTTTCTGGTGGTGTTCTTTGAGGTCTTCTGAGTTGGTAAGGGTAAGCCCTTACTGATGGCAGCAAATTTGCCACCATCAGTGCGCTCTTCTGGGTTCGATCAATCTCCAGCTCAATGCTGTAACTCCATCCCCATAACTGGAGTAGTGCTAGGTAGACCAGACAGCATTTCCAGCCGCCTTAGTGCAGCATGCACAGGGAGGTAGTAAGACAGTGAGAGAGAAACGAAGTATTTTACGCACCTTGCATATCTTCTGTTGACTGCTGCTAAAAAGTCTGGTGAGTGCAAACTAGGACTATTGTTCTCTTCAGCCAAGCAAGACTCTTTGTGACAGGCTTTCAAACTACACGGTGTGCAGTGATTCTCTGTCTTTTAAAGTCCACAGCTCAAAACTGTTCAAACTAGGGTAGGCAAGACTGTTGCTGAACTGCTCGCATGAGGGGGACCTGCGTCCCATACTGGGCATTGCGGGCATATGTGGCTCAATGGCGATCCCTTCCCGTGTGGGTCCCCTGTTCCTGCATGTGGTACTCTTTCTTACTAATCAATCAAATTCCAGTTTCCAGAAGAGTTTAGAAAAGGGGTTGAGAATTCTTGGCTTGCCACCAGAAAAGCAAGGCTCCCACTCGTTCCACACAGGAGTCATAGCAGCTACCAAGTTGGTCTGAGCGTCTCAGAGTTCCAACATCAGACATGAGTGACTGAGGACCTCTAGGATCTACATGAAGCTGCCTGAGGGGAGGTCAAGACAGGTTTTAACCATACCTGTTCCTTTCCCTATGTCAATCAAAAGAATGTATTGCAGCACACCAATGGCTGGGATATGGATTTGCAGGCACAGGATTAGGCACTGGGCTTACAAAAGAGCATGTAATTCATCAAGGGACTCAGAGCTGGACCTTGGGCTAAGATACAGCTTGGTCTTGGCACAGCAGTCACAGCATGTGCTGGGACTGGATCGTATGTCTTTTTCATGAGCTGGTGACCCATAAGGACACACCAGAGATCACTGTTGTTCACTCATGAAAAGGGTGGAAAGGGCCCAAAGGAAAGCAAGCTGGAAACTATGGACATGGCCAGAGACTTGCGGTAGTTCAGTTATCAGCTCACAGTAAAGCTGAGTTTTATTAAGAAAAAGGACTGCACCTCTTCAATACAGGTGACAATTTATTGCTGAATGACCTTGGTATTGGGTTGGCCATCTCTGAGGTCACCTGGGAAAGTTGGGAGGAATGTAGCCAAGCTGATGCTGGTACCTCTTTGCAGCAGGTACCCAGCACAGGATTTAGGCTCCAGATCCAGAAAGGTAACACAGTGGACATCCGAAGGCATCTCCTTATGAGGTAGGGGCAATGTGTCTAATCTCTGGAGCCAAAATGCAAACCACAGGCTAGGGTACTACCTCAGGGAGACTACCTCTCCCACTCTTTAATACATTTGACAGTGCTTCTGGTTGGCAGCAAAGGTCCCCTCTTGCCTCAAACCTGGAAAGGGAAAGGCATACTAGTGGATGAATGGAGGCAACCAGAGACCCTCCTGGCTTCATGTTTGGCTCCTCTTGTGCAAGGAGCTCCTATGAATTGGCAAGGGATCCATATGGTGCAAATGACTGCACCAAGCTGTTCCTCTTGGGAACCTTGGGGGTAATTTACCTAACAAAGTTGTAGCCTGGTTGAAACACGTACCAAGTGTCCTTGCCTTCTTTCATGCAATGACCATACCAATAGATACTGATTTAAACCTGGGGCTTATAGCAGTTTTGCCCACACCTGTAATTTATAGATTCTTTGTAAATAAATTATATAAACCAGATTTAAACTGAAATTAACTACTTTTGGACATCAGTTAACTCAAGGTATTTAATGTGTTTGTAAGAACAACAATGGACCCTCCCCACACATTTTATCAAAGCTACAAATCTTTGGTTTCAATCCTAGGGATCAACTCAATGATACAGACATACCTTTATAGTACAGGAGATATTCATGAATGTCCACACAAGCTCTTCAAACCTGTTAAGTGCCTTGAGTTAACTGCCAGTCTATGTGAAAAGTCAAGGACTTGTCTATTTTCAAGCTTATGCCAGCAAAACTTGTCACTCAAGGGTGTGAAAAAAAACATCCCACTAATTAGGGCCAGTCCTACCACTGACCTAGGTGGTCTCCTACGGTGCCAGACTTTGAGGGGTGCCAGGGGCCACCAGCCTGGAGCCAGCTCAGCAAGGTTATTTTCAATCTCCCACTCTGAGCATGTTCAGTGAAGGACTTAGAGCAGGCTGGCCAAGAAGCGAATCTGGACACCAGTGCAGCTCTGGCCAGGTTCAAGCCCCAGGGGATTGGACTCGATGATCTCACGAGGTCCCTTCCAACCCTATGATTCTATTCTATTCTATTAGGTAAGTTTGGGAAGGGGGTGGACCAGGAGGGCTGAGGAGCCTTGTCAATTCTCCCACCCCTGCTGCACAGTGCAGCAGAGGCAGGAACATGAAAGGGAGAGGGAATAGGTCAGCATCTGGCATCTCTCCAGCAGCAGAGTAATGTAAGTAGTGTGCTGCTGGGCCTGGGGAGCTGGATGCTCCGGCACAGACTTGGGGCGGAGGAAGGGGGTAGGGAGTCAGCTAGGACAGGGGGCTCAGGGGCCAGGTGCGGGACAGAGGGGACCTCGGGAGACAGGCAGCAGGGTGGGGGGGTGGGTCTGAGGACAGGTACGGGGCCTGGAGGAGAGAAGTGCAGGGCAGAGCCAAGGGGAAGGGGAAACAGTGAGGAGATGGAGCTTCCCAAGCCAGGTGAGGGGAAGGAGACTTGGCCTGAAAGGGAGGTTAAATCCAAGATCCTGCAGAATTTACTTTTGTTCTTTAAGAGTGGGATCTTTGTTTTCGTTAAGTCGCTACCAGCCGTGATTATCTGTGAGTTTCAGTACCGCAGAACCCTTCCACATTGTAATGAAATGCTGGGATGTGCGTGTTGTCTCCTAGTCAGGTGTGTCAACTGGCACTTAGGTGTGTTAACTGACACTCATGCAGGCCAGGAGGAGTGCTTTGCTACAAATTCCAAAGGGGTATCCTTTAAAAGTTCCATATGACTCCTTGTTTGTTTTACTACACTTTTGCCCTTCTGATAGGGATTTATTTGATTTCCACAATTGTGTTGTATTGCCTAAATAGTCTGGGGAGTGCTACAAGGCATACATCATCATTTCTTGTGCTCCAGCTCCAAAGGGATAGCCATAGCAGCGAGCGTCCTGTGGCACCTTATAGACTAACAGATTTCTCATCCGTAATAATAGCCCGTTTTCTGTCCCATTGCTTTAATGCATGGGCAGTTATGAGAACGTCAGAGATCCATAGTGCATGTTGTAGTGAGATGAAATCGCCCATTCACAACAAGTGGAAAGACAGATAATTTTTCTGAAATCTCAGGCCTATGTCCCAAGTATCTTCCAGTATTCTACCAGGGACAACTACGTTAGTTTAGTTCAGAAGAACAAACAAGGAGTCTTGTGGCATTTTTAAAGACTAGCATGTTTATTTACCGCATGAGCTTTCCTGGGAGAAAATCCCACTTTGTCAGATGCTTTAAAGATGGACAAATTAAGAGTCTGACAAACTGGGAATTTCTCCCACAAAAGCTCAAGTGATAAATAAATTTGTTAATCTTTAAAAGTGCCACAAGACTCCTTGTTTATTTCTTGTGCTGTTTAACTTTTTTAACTGTGTCAGTTGACATGTTAGTTCCTAGCTCACAATCTTTTAAGTCACTATGCATAGCTGAGAACGAAGCACTAGGGCACTTAATAGATTTCTTTAACATCCACTGTGCACATTCCTGGAAAGTCAGGGCATTGAGTTTTTTGTTTAATTTCATTGCATGTCTCAGCCTCAGTTTCCGTTTATGACAGCAGGTTTCAGGAACGTGTGTGTGAGAGAGGGAGATTTGTGTTCTGTGTGTCTCTTTAAGCTGTAGTGAAAGATACTAATGCCCCAGGGGCTAGGTCTCGCTGCAAACATCTTGTTTGTTTTATCAACAGTCTAATAATTGGGAGAGGTAGAGGGTGAGGGTTTTCTTTTGTGATGGGTAGGTGGGGGGATTTATTGCTATAAAACCATTTATGCTGTGTATGTTGTTACTGGAGCTAATTCATGACTTTCCTTTGATTTAGAGTGTGGGAGAGATTTGGGAGGGTGGAGAAATGGAGAGTAACAACTGAACAGGCAGCACGTGGTCTTTGCAGAACAAGGGATGAAGATGACACCTGGGAAGTTTGGTCTGCCAGTAGCAATTTGCTGAGGCTTGTTTTGCCATCATGTAGAAATCTAGACATAGGGAAGATACTTGAGACTTAGGCCTGAACTTTCAGAAAAAATTATCTGTCTTTCCACTTCTTGTGGATGGGGGGTTTCAGCTCACTACATTGTGCCCTACAGATCTCTGACGTTCTCCTAATTGCCCATGCCTTAAAGCAACAGGACACAAAATGAACTAGACAGAAGACACTGAGGTTTGCCTGGCTCTGCATATTATTAAGAATGAGCTAACAAGGGGGCCTGGAATAGACAAGGCATGTGTTGTTAAAACTCTACATTCACTGCTCCTTATTTTATGCAAAGTGATGAGAACACCCACTACCATAAGAATTTTACTAAATACATCTGTAGGTGACCAGAGCCTCCAGCGGGTTGGAAGGGCACCTCCTACTGATGGCTCGGGGGGAAATTAGCCTGGGGTGGCATCCCTCCAGGTAGCCAGAGTGTCGCCTTTAACCTGGCCTCTTGGCAGAGCAAGCACACACAGAACTCCTGCCCCAGCCCCTAGCCGGGGCAGGCAAACCCAGAATCAGTAACCGTGGCCTCTAGACTGGGTGGGCGGCCCCTAAGCAGGGCAGGCGAACCCAAAGTCAGTAGCCCCAGCTCCCAGGCGGGGCGGGCAAATACAGAGTCTACAGCCCCGACCCCCAGGCAGGCAGGCAAATACGGCGTCTATAGCTCCACCCCCAGGTGGGGTGGGCAAATACAGAGTCTATAGCCCCGGCACCCAGGCGGGGCAGGCAAACAGGGAGTCTATAGCCCTGGCCCCCAGGCAAGGAGGGCAAACACGGAGTCTATATGCCAAAGTCTATAGCCCTGGCTCACAGGTGGGGTGGGCAGTCCCAAAGTCTATAGCCCTGACAAGAGATTTAGAAGCAGGCCACCAAAAGAGCAAAGATACCACCAATGCCTCACAGCAGCTCAAGCATGATGGTCAGTCATTCAAGTGGTTGGGTAAGGAAGTGGGCTGGTAAGGGGGGTTGATGCAGACCCATCCACTCCACTTCTGGGTGAGTGGGGGCTTGCATGGCCTGGCCTTCTTGGGTCTTACCTGGCCAGCAAGCCAGCACTTGTGTTTGGGGGAGCAAGGGCTTGGTGTGGGCTTGGGGGCTGGTCGTGCCCCACCAGGCTGATTGGGGGTCCAGGACTGACTGTGGCTGCCGCTGCATCAGGCCCATGGCTGCCGCAGTCAGCAAGGCAGGGGTGAGGGGGGCACCAAAATCACATCTTGCCTATGGTGCCAAAAATCATTGGGCCAGCCCTGCCACTAATTAATGTAAATTTTGCTGGCATAAGCCTGAGAGAGCTCTCCTACCAACGTAATAAATCACCTAATGGATGGCGCAGCTATGTTGTTTCAACACTCCAGAGTGACACAAGTTTTGCTGACATAAGCGCAAGCGCTGTGTCTCAATCAGTGTTCCATGGTGTTCCTCAGAAACAGTGCAGCTTTTCCATCACCCACCCTGATCCCTCCCTATGGGGGGACTGAGTGGGGAAAAAGAAGGAGTGATCAAATTCCCCAGCCGTGCCAAAGCTTCCAGGTGTGTGGTGGTGGATGTTGATGCCTACCAGGAAGCTTCATTATGACTGAGTGCCCTGCCACTGTTACCAGCTTTTTTGAGAACATTTTCATCAGGTGTTCTGCATAAAGTAATTTACATCTTTAGGTATTTCCTGGGCCACAAAAGACTAAGAAACACTGGTGTAGACAACCTCCTAGGTTAATTTAACTAAATTGATTTAAATACAAACTGTTAACTTGTCTTCATGGCATGTCTCCCACACTAACTCAAATGTTCCCTCTAACTCAAGGCCTGTCAATACACAAAAGCCCTTAGATCATAAATGTTTATGGTTTTAAACTGAGTTGGTTGGCCCATAGCAGCTTCGGTTAACAGCTTCAGTTAAATTTATTAACTGCTAACACACACTCCATTTAGCTCAAATGTTATTTCACAGTGTGGCTGCTATGACTGGAGTTAACTCAAATGCAGATAATTCCAGTTAATTTTGCAGTGAAAACATACCCTTATTGAAACTGACAGTATGCAGAACAGACCTTAAACATGGTTATATAAATTGATTCCTTGGGGGTTGCCAAAAATTCCAGAATAAACATGATTTTCTTCTGGAACAAGTACTCAACTTCTAAAACAGACAAATTATTCCAGAATATAGTCGTTTTAATTTTGGAATTGAGCATCCACATGGGGAATTATTCCAGAATTGCTACAGCAAAATAGTTATTCTGGAATAGGTATGCTGGTTGATTTCCCTGTGTAGACAAGCCACAAATCAACAGGCCATGTGCAAGACACAGGATCTCAGACTGAAGGACTGAGGCATGGTTTGCTTTAAAAGAAGCATGTTGTTGTGTCCACAAGAGCACAAAAAACCCCACAAATTACAGGAAGTATTATTTAGACTCAGCAAAATTTCCTAAAGTATGGGTGTTCTAAGGTATGTATTTCAGAGGCCATTTGCTATGTTGGCAATACTAAGGTGAAGAAGCACAAGCTCCCTCCATTTACTTGTATTATGGAAATACCCAGAGGGCTGAATCAGGCATTGTGTTAGGTGCTCCTCAAGAAGACAAAAAGGGAAATTTTCACCACCAAACAATTTACAATCTCACTAGGCAAAACTAACAAACACTAATAGATTATAAATATAACAGCAAAGTTTCAGTTTTGTGAGTTACTGCACTGAAGTCAGTGAAGTACTTCAGGTTTCAAGGCTGAATCTGATTTTGGAGTTAGGCCTTTTTTCTTAAACATTGTCTTGTCCCCACGGCCCATCTCTTCTTTCGGTCTAGCCTTATGCTGAAGGCACAAAGTTGAATTTGCACATCACAGTATATTTTCCAAGGAAACAGATTGTGATGTTATGATGACTACTACAGTAGCAAACAAAAGAAACAGCTGAGGGGCTTAAGGAGGAGAAGAGAAAACTCCCTACTAAACACAAATATAAATATGTAAAACTATTATTAATGAACATATGCATTTCTTATATATGTACCTCCAATACTGCCTTCTGCCTGAAAACATCTCTGTTTTACAAAACTGAGGAGTGTAAATTAACTGTCAAACCATGAATCAGGACCCAGTACTGCACTGTAGACCCTCAGGTATTGGGTCACGGCACCACCTGTTGCTGCTGCTGAAAGATTGGAATGCATTGCTGAAAGACGTAAGTGTTAGATCTTGGCCATTCATTTTTTTTTTTCAACTGGGTCCTGAGAAAACAAGTTTGAAAACCACTGAATGGAAGAATTGATCCAATATGCTTTACAGTCACTGGAAAGAGTCACTGGCTCCAATGAGAATTAGATCAGGCAACAATGCATCACAACACCCTGTGAGATAAACAAGTGTTTTATCCCCATTATGCAGAGGGAGAAAATGAGACCATGTGACTGATAGGTCATGCGACTTACCCTAGGTCACCTAGTAGGTCTATGAAAGAGCCAGGAGTAGAAGGAACTTTAATTCCTGATCCTTCCTGTCCCTTAATAGTATGAGTTTCCATCCTTGTATTTAAGGCCTGGATGGATTACACCTTTATGTTAATAATAATCTAACAGCCTTAAGATTCCATATGCTTTGCAGGTTTGTTACCATCTAACAGGGCGAACTCCATTCAGCAGCACCGAGAACTTGTGTTGCCACAACAAAAACAAACAAGAAAGCAAACAAGCAAAAAACAAACCCAACCACCCCAAAAAACAACCCCCCAGGTCCCAACCAGTTCCCTTCTGTAGAACAAGAAAGGGCCATTCATAAACATACAAAGGGAAAATGCATGGGTGATAAATATGAATATTTAAATTTTGTTTGCAGAAAGGTATAAAATATAAATACTAAAACTGTGGAGCCCAATTTTGTTCCCACTAAAGCCAGGGACAGTTTTGTTACAATCATGGATTGCCCGTTGTTACGTTTGTATTTTTTAAAATACATTTTAGTATAAAGAAATATATTTAAAAGAGCCCCTGTGATAAATGGCAGCAGCAGAATCAAATGTCTGAATAAGCCCTTTGAAGCTTGCAGCTTTATGAGCTCAGTGCCTTCTGAAGTAGTTAGAGACAAATGGAGACAGCACAGGCTTTGCACACTTACTTCAAACATAAGTGAGTGACTATCTGAAAATTGGAGTGGCCATTAAAACTTCAAAGGAGAAGAGTGACCTGAATTTTACTTGCCACCATCCAGAACTTGTTACTGGCAGATCTCATCCATGTTTTCTAAATATATTGTCTCAGTCTGATTTTGAGGTCATGACTAAGGTAAAATATTCTGTCCCAGATGGAAATTTATTGTTAATATTTTAGTGCTGGTATCAACCAAGGCAGCAGTTGGTAAACTATAGCCATGGACTACTGCTGTATATGGAGCACTTGCTAGCAGGAGCTCGCTGGTCTCATGGTGCCAGCTGCCCATCTGCATTTCTGATCACAATCACATTAATAGAAAATAAAAACATACTGACAAGTTCTGAAGCAGTAGCTGTGTTAGTCTAGTTCAGCAAAACAAACAAGGAATCTTGTGGCACTTTCAAAGACTAACAAATTTATTGATCGCATGAGCTTTCATGGGAGAAAATCCCACTTGTCAGATGCTACTTGCCTAATGCTGATTCTCTGCATAGGCAATTAACTGTAGTTATCACAGGGATATTATGTGATTGTGAATCAGAAGTGGGATGAGAGGTGGTGAATGGGTGGAGGAAGGGGTACATGAGAGAAAATCTCTTGATTCTACATTATGAAAAAAAATGGAACACTGCTGCTCTAAGGCTAACTTGGTTCTTCATGGCTAACTTGGCTAACTCGTCAAGCAGACAAGCTACCAGTCCAGTAAATAGGCAGACATTAGGACAAAATATCTGATTCCATATCTAGATCATTAATTGTCCTCATCTGAGAAGTTCTACACACACTTCTGCTTAAACATCTTCTGATATCTCCCACCACCCTATGGCTCTACTAATTCTGTTTCCCTTCCTACCTCATTTTTTCTTTTCCCTGAAAACACCTTTTGTGCCTTTTTCTACTACGCCCCTAGTGCCTAGAAAACTTTCATTATATCCCGCAAAACATACAATCACCCTCTCCTCTTACATATCACTCCTCAAAACCCAGTTTTTTCCAGTGTCTGTCTAACAATGACCAAATTCTCATGATACCAATAACTGAGCTGTACCTTGGACTATGAGTCGTCCCATTGAGTCGATAAAACTACTCCTGTGCCGTTTAATGTGAGAAAGTGTATCAAAATATGACCTTAAAATAAGAGCTAATACTTACTAAACAAGTAACAGAATAGCCTTAATTTGTGGAAGCTCTTCCTCCCCCTTGCCTAATGTCATTTCTTTTTGTGTCATATCAAGTTGTATCCAACCAGATCCATAAGCATCTCAATGCAGGGACCATTTCTTGACTTGCTCTATAAAACACCATACACACCTATCACCTTTCATACAAATGTTAATTAATACTTTAAATGAGATCTTTATGCTTGTAATATAATCAGAGAACCCAACAGAGTTTGGATGACTGCCCTTAAAATATCTGGATTAAGAATCCAGTTGTACTAATATATTCTGGCTTGTTTCCACTTCTGCTAGGTTTCACAAATACTTGAATTCTTTGTCACGAGTGCCTACATGGTGTGCTAGTCTACACCAGTGGGGTGTAAATCCTAGTTCAAACCAGCATGTTGGGCCTAAAAGTTCCTCAGGCGCATTAAGATAGTACTATTTGAAATGGGACTATGCTGATGTGCACCGAGGAGCAGTTAGAACATTCCTGCTGGGTCCACATAGGCCAGTTAGCATGTGGCATGCAAGGTGGAATAGAATTTACACCCCAATGGTGCAGATGAACACACCATGTACACAATCCATCAGGGACCTAATTGTGAACAAAATAATGACCTAGATCCTTCATTTGCAGAGCTTTGGACCACTGCTAGTGACATCAGAGGCACAACTCATATGAATAAAAACTAGAGATGCGTATGTGGTTCAATGACTAACAGAGTTTCATCTGAAAAATTTCAGCCAGTTCCAATGAAGATTACTCAGGTTCAGGCATTAGTAAGATTGAGCCCAAAAGGTGAAGTCACTTCACGCACAGGAGGTCAAGCAAATATGGTAATAATTCACACTGATCAACTAAAAAAAAAAAATACTGTAATCTGATATCATTGCCTGGACACCTCCCAGCTTTTAAAAAACTTATTTAGTTAGAATTAAATAGAAAAAGATGTAAATCCATCACCCTCAGTGCCCCCCAAATTAATTAGAATTGCAACCCACAGAATATCTATTCAGCAGCATGACAGTCAAAATAAAGGAAATTAACATAACCAATCAGTAACTTAAAGCAGCAAGATATAAACTGCCTTCTGAATCCCTAAAGACCCTCACAGATGGATGATGATTTTTGCAATGTATCTTGAAAGTTAACAATTTCAGACAAAGGATTTTGATTCCATTGTATCAATCATGTAAGTTTCATATCACTGTACACAATGTCCTGCAAGTCCATGATCCTACAGCCAGAATATTTGCATGGAATTTGCCTTCACTCACAGAATTATACTCAAAAATTTCCTCTTTCACTTTAATATGTACCTGCAAGATTGCAGTAGCTATGGTTGTGTGTGATTCTAGAGGAAGAGGTGGCGTGGAGGCTAAAAATGAAGAATACTTCATGGGGTATAAATTAATGTTACATAATTTGGGAGGGGATGAGGTTTGCAATAGAATTTAGTGATCACTGCAGCAGAATTTACAGCATTTGGTTCCATTGCACCACAACATATATGTGGCCCTGATTATACAGTAGTCAACTAAAGAAAGTCCTAACATTGGTAGTTTTTAGAAAATATAAACAATACATTTATGGTAAACAATACTTCTGCTTTCCCCAAATGAATACTTGGCTTTTTCTATTGGTCATAAGAGACATTTCAGATTGTCAAGTTTCAGAGGGGTAGCCATGTCAGTCTCATTCAGCAAAACAATCTAGTAGTTTTGTGGCATTTTTAAAGACTAACAAATTTATTTGGCACATGAGCTTTCATGAGACAAACTCCCACTTTTTCGGACACCTGATGATGTAGAAATTACATACATTATTATGTACACATTCTGTAAGTTCTGTGCCTTCAGCTGTCTGACAAAGTGGGATTTTCTCCCACAAAAGCTCATGCGATAAATAATTTTGTTAGTCTTTAAAAGTGCCACAAGACTCCAGATTGTCAAAGTAACTGCAGGAGCCTCTACTTCCCAGCTGAGGGCGATGTATCTCTTAGCTATGTGCAGTGACAAATGGATACATGTATTTATTTACAAACAAGTCTTCCTATCACTCGTAGAACACAAATTGCTGGCAAACAAGGGAGCACAAGGTTGGTTGCTGCAAACGAGACACCCCAAAGTAAATTATTAAAGATTATGGGGATTTTGCAACTAGCGGGGGCTAGTTGAAATTTTTCAAATAACGATTGTTTTGTGTGTGAAAAAGGTGTCTCTTCCCTCCCCCACATGATGTTTTCTGCTGACCATTTTGGGTTATCTTGTATCATTCCTACAAGCCTTGCATACGGCATGGCATCATGCTGGGAGCAGTGAATGACTTCACCCCGCCTTGTTTCAGGGGGAAATAATGTGCTGTTGGCCTATACCTACAGATTACCCCCTCCCTCCAGTGCCTTGGTTCAGGAGCACTGGGGCCAGGAAGCAGACCTTACTCCTCACATACCTGCGTAAAGGGAGGACAGCAATAGACGCACCATGCCTTCTTACTCTTAGATACCCATACCCAAGGTCCAGCTATTTGGAATCCAATAAGAATTCTCATAGTAATAAGCTTTATGTCCACTTGTAATAAGTGTTTGCAGAGCTGGACTCTTATAAGTTCTTCAACGTAAAGACTCTGCCTGTATCCTTCCTAGCACATTTTTGGTGCTTTGTATATAAATCAAGGCCAGATACCTTCACACAGCTTCTCTACAACTAGTCTATTGTGCATAGGAGTTGGAGGAAGAGGGTATCCCAATCTTGCTGAATGAGCTACAGGCCACTCCCAAACTCCAGGGACCTGTGTGAATGCTGGGGGGTTGGTTATCTGTGAGGTGGCATCTCTATACATCTCCCCTCCACTTCACCACCTGGCAGCATGGTCCACTGGAGATGTGCTCCTCTGAGTGCATCTGTCCCAGGGAATCTCTTTGAAGATGTTCCATGGAACAGGCAACCAATCAATATTATCTTACCCGGGGAATCTGTATACAATCAGAAGGTGGGATGCCATTCTCCTCAGAGGCTCATCTCCACTCAGCATGGGGCTTTTAACTTCATATCTAATCCCTATGCCCTTCTCCACATGGATCCTGACTCCATGGGATCATAGGAATGGGGAGAGATGGTACCACAAAAGGTGGTAGTGGGAGGACTGAGACCCACAGATCTTGGGAGAATGGGCACAGTTTGAGGAGGTCAGGGCACGGCCCTCCCAAAATGCAAACCTTGGGCAGGCACAAAATACCTCCCCTCCATTTGTGGCTTCATTGGTTTGACTGGAGATACCCCCACCAAATATACAAGTCAAACTGCATCTATGCTTGGGAGCATTATCTGACTTTATAGTAATGACTTACTGGGTATTATGAAATCAGATGTTAGCTTTAAGCCTCTAATAGCAGCTGCTGTTATAACAGCTATAGGTGGGAACTTATTTTTTCAAAATCCAATAAACAACAAAGCCACATCCCCCTTTCAAGCATTCATCTCTCAGTTGCAACTATGATTTTCCTCTTCTCATGTCTGAAAAGCAACTTCTTCTAAGTTTCCTCAGTGAAAAGAGTCTTTTATGGAAACCTCCTGTCCCTTCCCAGACACACAAAGATGAGCCTTAGTTGTGCACTTTTCTCTAATATTCTCTGAAGCAATTAAATTTAAAAAGAAAAAAGAAAGAGCAAAGAGAATGGTCTTGGTGCTCACTCGGACCATGTCACAACAGCTTGCATTGCTGCACAATGAGGCACCACTAGACAGAACAGTCACTTGTGGCAGGTAGCAAAGAAATTTCAATAAAGTAAACTCTCAGTATTATCAAAATTATACATTTGGGGCTGTTAGCATGGCCTAGAAAAAGATGAGGACAGGCTCATCTCATTAAATGAGAAGAAATAGTGGAATTAGCTTGAATCTAATTACAAGCCACACTATCTAATGTAAAAACATGACTGTTTTTTCACTCCCATTCATTTTGGCTAGTAATTAGTTTTGGCCTCTAAAATGCCACCCTTTAATCATCCAAACACAGATGTGATTTGCCGTGCAATTTAATCTTGCTTTAATGAAGAACTAATGGACGCATTGCAAATTACTTTCCCTGTTGGAGAAAAATTCTATTTCCTGCTTTTCAAAAGATCAAGAGTATCTTGTGATAATAGCCCAAGCGGCCCTGGCAGCCTCATCGCACAGAGCAAACAAGCTCTTTTACTCAACTCCCAATTCAATGGAGAAAAAGAGGCTACAATTAGCAACAAAGCAGGGGAAACGCAGCATTACAGCCGAATCACTTTCTGCAGCTCAACCCCCAGCAACCACAGTCTTGTTAGAGCCAGGTCTAAAGTGTCAGGAGCGAACAATGTGCTGTGATAAATTACTCTCTTCAAACAGCTGCACTGCTAATTTTCAATTATACACACAAATGGCTCTCAGATTGGAAGAAAATGGAGTGTGCAGGGAGAACAGTAGTAGATTTCTATGTTTGTTTGGTGGTGAGCATGGAGGCGGGAGAGTGACATCCTGAAAAGAAAGCTGTAGCATGTGGAGTCTGTGTTTCAACACCAGATGACGAGCCCTCCCAAATCTTACAGACCCTGGTGGTTTCCTTTCCAAAGCTCAGCTAGGCCTGGGGGAGGAGGGGAGAAGTCAGATTGGTTAGATCCATTTTTAGATCTAGAAGATTTCATTGGTCACTTCAATGACCTAAGTATCAGATGCAAAATATCAGAATCTTTTGGAGATATAGTTTCAGTTCTAGCAGACTTGAGTTACACCCTCATCCTACCAAGCAAGATACATTGTACAATTCATTCAGTCTGGGTTTTCATTTGGCTGAAGCATTCAACTCTGAGGTTCTGTGGGGACACTGAAGATCCCATGGCACATTTTGTAACAGCATGGGCTTGGCCCTCAGCCTCGTTTAAAATTCTCCATAATTCATTTGACAAAAATGGCTACTCTTGTACAGCTCTCATAAAGATGTAAGAAGAAAACATACAAGCCAAGACATTCAGTTGACGTAAATCATCAGAACTCCACTACTTCAACATTACAATGTATCTGGTCCATAACCTCTTCACCATATGCATATGCATTGAAATCTGAGTAAAGCTCATACTAACCCTAAGTTCAGAGTAACTCCTGGAATAGATTTTATGGTAATTACAATTACACAGTATCCCCGAAATGGTCAAATGTTTAAAATGTTTATTGAAGGGGCTGACAAACTTGTGAAATTTGTTTTTATAAACAGCCATTGTATGGGAAGAAATGGAAATAAATCCAGTTGATTTTAATATTTTCAGGCTAGCTTCCCCCTTTCCAATAAACGCTAACATTGCATTTCCTAACTATGAAGCACATTAGCATACAAAAAGGATTATTTTTAAATTTTAAAATGCCGGTCACAATTTAAAATGACTTTTCTCAAATATGGCTACTTGGACAAGTTAGAGAGAGTGGCTGAAATATTGAATTGTAACAAGACCCCTCTTCCCCCCCCCCTTTTTTTTTTTGCTGAAGTGGGATTTCACTCCCTCTAGTTTATAATCGTTACAGAAATTTAAACCTCAAACCATTTCAGTCCAAGCTTATACTAAGCTTGTTAGTGGTTTCTGATGCTGCATATGATAGGGCTCTAGCATTACCATAAATCAGCAGAATTAACTATGATCTTCAGAAGCATGCCTGAAAGTGGGTGACAGAAGTCTGCAATTTGGTGCTCTGAATATTATGATAACATTCTATATTAAATGTTTATAATCTACTTAGAGTTGAGCTTCAAGTATATTTTATATTTGTGCTTTACCCAATATAAGAAATCATGGGTTATTATTATGGCCTTCTCTGGCAACATTATTTTCAAATTCAAAATTAAAGAAAATATAGAAACATAAGGCAAGTGCTTGTTTTCTTCTTGATATTATATCATTAAATCAAGGAAATCAGAATATAGTTGCTGGTTTGCAAATTTAAATGCTATCTAAAAATAAACACACGCATAAATTTGTTAGTATTTAAGTGCCACAGGACTCCTTGTTTGTTTTACTGATTTTTAGAAACCCCAGACTAATACGACGTACAAACTCTCTTACCTTTAAAGATACAGGATCAATTATTTCAGTATTGTTTCAGTATTTCACACACAAATGCCATGATCCTGAGGATGTGGAATCAAGAAGTTAAAAAACAGTTCATCCTACCCTATATACTGGGTCCCACAGCCTCCTCACTCTTCTGCAGCCTTCCCATTATGGGAATCGCACATTAATACTTTTCTGATGATAAAAAAATAGGTGATTCCCCCCCCCCTTAGAAAGTACCAGCTCTGGTTCACATTTAATTCCTTATTTATTGCATCATTTAACAATAGCCCCCACATCCTCTCAAAGACTAATAGGTAGCTACATATGTGGATGTTCTTTCACCAAAATGCCATTGGGTCAGGCCATCAGTTCTGCTGTACAGATGGTCTTCAAAGGTTGAGAGCCAGAGCCTTACCTAATGTAAGTCAATGTAGGTCCACAGACTTCAATAGAGCTAGGCCAAATGTGTACCAACTGATGATCTAGCTCCACGACTTTACTAACATTTGGCCAAATTACCTGGAAACATATTTCTGTTACAGCTTTTCTATTGCTGATAAGTTGTCGTTACCAACCAGTGGCCTTGAGAGAATGGTACCGATTGTGCAAATGATATACCAGCCAGGTGGATAATCCAACGGGTTTCCCTTTTACAGGAAAGTCTTAAGAAAACAGCCCAAACTCCAACAGACTGGAGCTTGTGAAGTTGCCTACCTGGGAAACTGAGACAAGGGTACTTTGTAAAACATCACTGTATACCAAGATGAGCCTTCATCAGTCTCAGTTCTAGCAAAACCAGCATGCTGATGCAGAAGAGAAATGAACACTACTAAATTCATTACAGCTATTGATCCAACTCAAGCTTTGGCCAAGCAAAACTCATTTGAGTTCACTGTGAGGTGCTCTTGTTTACACCAGCTCTGCTGAATTTTATACAGGACTCTTTTCCACCTCAAAAACAAGATTCTGTTCAATGCTAAATAACTGCTGAAAGGATACAAGAAGTCCCAAACTAGTGTGGCCAAATGCCCAGATTTTAATGGGAAAGTCAGGCTGAAAAGGAGACCTGACAATCTCTGACTGGATACCCAAAGTCTGGTTACTAGAAGTAGGGGCAGTGGGGATGTGCCCAGACATCACCCACACCAACCCCTACTCAGTTTGCACTACCTCTTACCTGGATTGGGCAGCTACAGCTCCCAACCCCTCCTCACAGGACAGTCCCTCCTGACCAGGCCAGTGGACAGAAAGAAGACTGGGGGAGAGAGAAAAAGCAGTGAGCCATGGGGGCAGGAGGGAAGAGGAATGAACAGGGGGAAGGGCCTTGGGGAAAGTGGCAAGGCAGGGGCTCCAGAGAAGAGGAAGGATAGGAGCTGGCCATCAGAAAAGGTTCCACCATTCCTACTGGAGTGTCCATTTTTTAAAAATATTATGAAGTTGGCAGCCCTATCCCAAATATTAACACAGAACAATATCATCTTTATAATGAGCACAATCAATATATTAGTCAAAGGAAGTGGAAATTAAAGGCAAATGTGCTGGGAAATTCAGAAAATGCTGATTGTGCCCAATATATTAGACCATTAATTTCAGCAGGGCGTCTTATCGTTATGCAAACCGTGCCTCACAAAGGCTAACAACCTCCCAGAGACCTACTGATCTGTTCAGGGAGTGGTGATCATGCATGTTAAGACTGAGTAAACTGTGGCCAGTCTGCTTGTCAAATAAATGCTCTAAACTAGTCTGTTTCAGCCACTCAACCCACCTCCACCTAATGGTTGTGTGGAGCTATGCAATTCTGTTTCATGCTTGCTCTGCTCCCTCCCTTTCCCCCTACAAAATCTCCTCCTCTGTGATTCTGTACATACTTCCACAATGTAGTTGCCTGAGGATTCCTGCTCCACCACCTCTCTGGTTCTGGCCCAGGTCCCACATACAGAAAAACTATGGTGAGTCTGCTTGGCTTGGCGTCAGTGGCCACTACAGGACTAAGAGGATTCAGTCCCATGGCAAGGTGAGAGTAACCAACTCAACCAGGTGGTAATTGATCAGCCAAATATGGACTACAGGTAAAAAAGGCAAAAAGCACTAACCTGCTCTTTTATTGCTCCTTCTCCCAGTAGGATACTGTAAAAACTCCATTTCCTCTAACATACTTTTTATTCAAAATCTAGACAAACACTACAGAAAGCCAGTTGGCTGTAAGTTTTTATGAGGGCTTTGAGTATTTTAAAACTGTAACGTTTTCTTAAGTGAAGGACAGGAGCAGGGATTTACCCTTATATATTTCTGTGCCACTATGAAGACTATGAATTAACATTTTGTGATGTTCCTGAAATTAGAAGCCCCATGAACTAACCGTTTTATGATATTTATTCTTTGGTTCGTAATGCATTCTCCACAGACGAATCAAAGGTCCAAATGCAATTGCTGTTGTGGGATAATAAAGCATGAAGTAGTGTGTTTGGAATTAAATTTACATAAGAAGAAAGATGTCGGAAAAGTATATGGTGATCAGAACAACTGACAAAGGTGCCAGACTGCTGGGTTCTCAGAAACTACTGAATAAAATACTGCCTCCCATGTGTGAATAATTAAAGAAATATCAGAGAATTTCATGGTTTTACAAAAGGGGAATTTTTAAAAAAATTTTTTGATGAGATTTCAAGTCATTAGGACATTCTCCATGTCATGGGGGGTCCTGTGGGAATGCAAACAGTATGCCCTTTCTACAGTAGTGGTGACACCTAGCAGGAAGCGTCTTACCCGGGCAGCAATGCCCAGTGGCAAGCTGTCACAAGGTCACCCCCCTCTCTGAAGACAGCAATGTTCAGTATCAATAATCCAAGAAAGTAGTGCCTAGCATCGATAGTGCAAAACAATAGCATCTAATATCAACAGTCCATGTCAGGTGCAGGAAGGGCAAAGGAATCCATGCCCTCCCTACTCCACAGTTTCCAACTCAGGGCCCCATGAAACCACTTAGATCTGCAGGAGGAATCAGGTTTCCTGATGCATCCATTGGGCTGCTTCCTATCCTTAAGATCACATCGGGTATCTCACTGCTTAGCAGCAGCTCCTTGTCCTTTTCTGTTTCCACAGTCAACTGATTCTCCATGGCACAGTCAGGATCCTCAGCCTCAGCAGTCTGGAGTCTCACTAGTTCTTCCGAACAGTCCTGCGGTATATGTCCACTGTTCTCCTCAGCCAGCCCATACTGAGCTGAACTGCTCCCTTTCACATGCTCCCTCCACTGAAAGCATGCTCAGCAAGGGTGAGGGGCTGTGGCCATTTGGGCCCCAAGGAATTGGTTAGCACCTGCCTGACCAGTGCAAGATTGGTTCATCCCATCACACTCTGTCAGATAGTCCAAGGTACTGTAAAGCTGTTTATTCTTGCTGCTCTTGAAATGTGTTTTGTAGTTAGTCCAAGTTTTCTCTTGGGGACAAAGAGATAAAATCCCTTCTAGAGATCAGTGTGCTACAGAGGGTGTGGACCCACAGGTGTACCATTCAGATGGTGAAGCATACTTCCAGGCCGCCCACCCAGACAAAACTCATATATCCAGTGAGCAGTGGCAGTGATGCTGTAGTCATCCTGCTTCCCTGTCTCTCTGGAGTGTCTGGGAGGCCTACAGAGGGAGTGCAGGGAGTGTGACTATGCCATGCAGGAGTTTCTGCCCTCACACTCTCACCCCCACCCCCCAAGAGCCAGGGAACAAAGCAATAATTATACTTAAAACTTAATATTTTCAAAGTACTTCACAGATGGACAGATTAATTCACTTCTCTCTCATACACATTTTTTGCAGCTGAGAAAAAAAACATTAAAACCAAATTCTTCAAAAGAGGTCTCTGATTCTGGATACCTCCGTTTTAGGTGTTTAATTTGGGATGCTTTAAAGTTGCCTGATTTTCAGGGGTACTGACCAGCCACAGCTTTATACTGGAGTTGTTGATGTTTTGTACTTCTGAATATTCATTACCTTCTGAGGCACAGCAAGTTGAGCATCCAAAAACTGGAGAACATTTTAAAATCTAGAAGCCTCAGGACCTTGCCTGGGTCACATGATATGCCAGTGGCGGAGGCAGGATTAGAATTCAGGGGTTCTTGGCTCTCCATCGTGTGCATAGTCCATGACACCATGATGTGTTACTAGAAAGTTCTTCATTACATTATCTTATCTTGGACAGGTAATTTGCAGTTTCACTCAGAAGCACACTGAAAGCTTCAGGTTGTCTTTCCATTTTGTCCTCCTCTTTCACAAGACTAGAACTCAAAGCATCCAACAACCACAAGGGAGATTTTGCAACATGTGCATTATCAGAATAGTCTATCTTGGTGCTTCCCCTCATTTTCTTTGAAGCATATGATGCTTATCATCAATGGAGAAGGACATCACATTTGGCCATTAATGTGATCCAGTACATCTCTTCTTAAACTCCTTTATTCCTAATATGAGAACTGACATTTGTGAGTCAGCTAACCAGAGGGTCCATCTTGGTAAAAAGTGATGTAATTTGTGAGATGGCAGCTGTCAAAGGAACAGAAGTAGTAACCCATGATTTTCAACAAGATTATTCTGTCATCTATGTCATAGCATCTCAACCTCTGGTACAGTACACCAGACACAAATTGGGGGTACATGTGCAAATTGCCTGCTTCTCCCAGTCCCAGCTCCCATCTAGGAAGAAGTTGAGTGTTAGGATATTGATTAAAATTTTCAAAAGTCAGGGGGTACTTGCTGCTCTTGCTGCTTAAAAGTTTGTGAAGCACTGATCTATGTTAGAACAACTATTGCTATCAAAAACCCATTTCTGAACAAACTCTCTGCAAGTAAATTCACCTCTCTGTATCAGACCAGTGCAAGGCTTAAAAATCATTCAAATCCCCCTAAAAACTGTAGTTTGGAGACATATATAGACCTTGTGAATTTCATCATGAATCTATACTGTCATCAGTGACAACCTAATCAGTGGGCTCATTAGATGGATGGTACCAGGACAACTCATCAATGCACCTTGTGTAACAACAGTGACTGGTGCTTTATTAACACTTAGATCAGATGAAACAGGAAAGGGTTCTCATGGCCTATGGACTAGTGCCATCAAAGTTTAAGCAGAGGCAAACATCACACTTTCCAAGGCTTTTTACCCAAGGCCCAGGTTAAATAAAATCTAAGGAAATGGAGAATTTTTTACACTTAATGAGTCAGTGTTTCACCAAGTTTCAGAAAACTCTGAAGTTAGAAAAACATTTCAAGTGTGTCCTTCTTAAACAGATTAAAAACCAGAACTCTAGTTAGCTTTTGTCTAGCTGTTTTGCTGAGGGTGTTGTTCTAAGAGCATGCAGGAAATGAATGATCAACACTGAAAACCTTGACACTCCTTTAAAAGCCTTATTTTCATTGTTTAAAAATATGACAGCAAGAATTAATACTGGCTCTTCTGTTTCAATAATGGTTGTGATGTTGAAACGACAACAAACATCATTACATTATATGCACATTTATACAGACAAAAATTGTCATTACTTATTTTGGTGGAACATTTTATCATCTGCCTTATAAACAAATAAAATCAGTATAAGCTGTTTTTAGCCGTCAGCAGTGTGCCAACACGAGTAACTTATAGCTACACATGCCAGCACTTACTGGAAAATATCCTATTCCATTTTTAAAAATGCTTATGGTTTTTTTAAAAAAAAGTATTTATTTTTGAGTTTTACAAAATGTGATGAAACTACTTAACTTGATTGTTGGCAGCCAATAGACAGCAGAAGGTAGAGTGCCCTCAGAAACTGTAAATTTAAATAAGAATGTAGAGAAAATAATGATTTCTCTTGCTGCATCTATTTGCTTGTTTTGTCTTTCATATTTACAAGTATGAAATAAAATATGACCAGGAAAGGAAGAACAAACTTGAAGAAAAGTGCCACTATTATATTTATCCCATTTGCAAACTTCTCAAAGAAAATGGGAATTTTATGCTTCTCTGGCCCTTCTATTATCTATTTTCTCAATTCTTGCTTATCACATCTTCCCACGTGTCCTGTCATTAATTGCAGTTATGATTTTCCAGGTAAACTATAGGTCCCTCCATGAGAAGGACATTGTATGTGCTTATTTGGTAATGCATCAACATAGCTGCTATTTTGCAAGGAGTGAATGTGGATGTTCTTTCTAGCTCTTCAAAGAGAGTTAACTTTCCTGAGATTTATATGATTTGAATGAAATGAACTCTTCCAGAATAAAGCCTGAATATTCAAGATCTGTCTGAGGGGGAGTATGAAGCAGTTGGAGCGGGACAGCGAACAGGCCTGCTATTCAGCTCTCCAATAACTACTATTCTTGATTACGGCTGTGCTGACCTGATTGTTCATGAGCAACAACTGGCAAGTAACATGGAACTGGAAGGCATGAGCTGGAGGAAATGAGAATGAGCACAGCCATTCTGCACTAGTTTATTTCAGTGGATGGACATACTGCTCATGTGGATGGCTGCACTCTTGAGTAACTGCTGTCCTTCACAATCTGTGTACACAGCTATGGAAACTGGTTTTGCTCCACTCCCTGGCCATCTTGCCCGGTAACACTTGGGAGCAATGTCCCATGCACATGAATAGAGGGTGGAGCATGGAATGGATGCAGTGACCAGCTACTTCACTGGCCCATCCCTGAAGAAAGCTGCAACCGAGAATTGGGTCTGGATACTGCCTATTACGCTAGATTAGTGCCTAGAGCCTTAGGGCATGTCTACAGTGGAGCCTTACGTCTACTAAAGGAAGGTTAAGTCAACCTATAGACTCCCACAGCCACACTGGGCTTTTATTAAGTTGACTTAAGCGCTTCCTTAAGTCAACTTAATAACATCAGCTCTTAAGGTCAACTTAACACTTAAGTTGACCTTATTAAGTTGAGTCAAGCCAGTGTAGATGGGAAAAGCCCTTAAGTTGAGTTAATTGGCCTCCAAGCCCCATCCAAGAGTTCCTGGCCACCAGGAAGGGTCAACCTAGCACCTGCCAGTGTGGACACGGGCAGTTGACAGGAGTTTACACTGTGGACTCTCTAAGTCCAATTTAACAAGGTCGACTATAAGTTGATTTAAAGTTTACCCTGTTAGGTCGACTTAACAGAGCCTCCTGTGTAGACATACCCTTAGGTTACTTGATACAAAACTAGAGAATGGAGAATAACAAGACTGGAGTCAGATCTTGCTCTCTTTCCTTGCCTGCATAGTTCAGGGCAATTCCTTGAACATAGTAGGTTTAGATGTACCATTGTGCTAAAGGTGAAGAAGAATTATTTACTTCACTCAGAAATCATGCCTGGATGCAGCATGCACAAGCTCAGCTTCAGCAGATGTATGGCCTAAGCCCCTCTCCATCTTTGAACTGAGCCAACAGGCATGGTTTTTATACTTCTTCAGACATTTCCCTTTCTTCAACTTTCCTTAGCTTTAAAAAATAAATCAGACTAAAAACTCTTACCCTTTTGTGTCTGTCTGCACTAGGAGATTGGCATAAGCCAAAGACAATAATGTTGGAGATCTACCCTTGTATAAATTGTCCTGTCAAGTTGCATGAGTAAAGATCTAGACCATGGGTGGCCACCCTTACGAACCCTCACACAAGTCCCCTCTCCCCACTGGGCAGAATGTGCTAGCCCCACTGCCCTGCCACAGGGCAGAACCTCCAAGCTCCCCACCCCAGTCTGGTAGATAGAGAATGAGGCAGAGAGTGGACTAGAGGACTCTTGGAGCAGCTCTTTAACTGAGAGTCACAGTTTGGCTACTCCTGGTCTAGAAACAAGTTTCTGACCACGTGTGGACATTAAAAATTCTATGCCACTTTCTGCATAAGTTCAATGATTAGCCACAGGGAAAGGAGAGCTAGTCATAAGCACACCGATCAAATGATGATGGTGCAGTATATGAAGACGGATACATTTATAGTCATAGTCCAGTAATTGCATTTGCCCTATCTATCACAAATCCCCTCTCCACTCTCACCTGAGTATGCCAAGTTTCTTCACTTTCTTTCCCAAACTGACGTGTAATGTTGCTGAGTAGTTTTAAAGAGTTGGCTGAGTTTTTGCTCAGATGTGAGTTTATTTTAATGGTAGGTGAAATGATCCACTAGAGAGTGAGTTTGTAAAATAAAGTTTGTAAAGCTCTCTGACACCCATCTAGTTGAAAACTGATGGGAATACAAATCATTAGCACTACTATTTAATACTCCAGCTGAATCCACATCAGAATGTACAGGGCCAAATTCTGCTCTCACTTGCATAGCACAAAATCTGAAAAAAATCCATTGACTTCCATGGAGTTACTCTGCATTTATCCCAGGCTTCTATGAGCAGAATCTGGTCCACAGTGCCTTACTTACAGTTCATTGTGCTCACTTTAACCTCATGTGTGTCCTAAATACCAATCACATTCAGAGAATAATTTTGCCCGTTCCACCAGTGTAAATCTGGATTAGCTTCAATAAAGTCAGTGGAGCTGTTCTAGATTTACTCCACTGTAACTGAAAGCAGGATTTTCGCTCCACATTTCTTAGGAGGGTATTTGTGGCTCTGTAAGAATATTGAATATGGGCAGTAAGAATGCTGAATGAACTCTGCTATTGCAGGAAGTCAGAAGAGAGCGCCTATAATAAAAAAAGTATATGACACACATGAGAGACTGAAGAAAAAGCTGGTGAAGAGCTAACAGAACCACCTGACAAGGGTCAGGGTTATAAAGGACTGATATCCCTGTCACGTGACAACTGTCAATATCACTACAATTACAAATGCAAGGCAAATGAAGGCAAGATATATTCCCTACTAGAAAGACAAGAAGAAATACAAACAGTTAAAGGGCAGTAGCCTCTCTCTCCTATAGCTGTTGTTACTGCTTCTGGAACTAAGAAATATGTGACGTTTGCCTTGCCACAAGCTAACCTGACCATTCTCATGACTTTACTGTAAAAAAAAGTTATTTCTGTTATCTTCCTCCTCTCCGCTTCCTTCAGGGAGAAATGTTGTGTGTTGTCATTTGTTGTTAACCAAGCTGAAACAGCAGAAGTCAGGTCTCATGTATACTCAGAAAAGGAGATACTATTCTGGCTAATTCTAAAAGTTGTAACATTTTTGATGTCATCTTTAAAAATATCTTTAATGACGATGTGACTGGACCAGAAACGCGTGTGTTGATGGATAATGAAAAGAAAGCATCTAGAATTTTGCCACTCAGCCTCAATTTAAGTTAGAATAATATATGCAATACAGCTGTTTAGAGTTCAGATTTAGCATTGCATAAGCAGGTTTCTTAATGAAGATCTATCCTCTGTCTAGGTGATATAGGTTAAAAAAGAGACAAGTTGTTTAGTAACAACAGGTGATATAAAGTGAAGAATAATTTGTACACAAGCTATTTTAGGTGTTTGGGATGGCTGAGGGGAAACAAAACTAAAACATTCTTGTCAGGAAAAACACATATAAAAACTTGTCATAAATGAAAACAATTTACTTATGCCAGTCCCTGTAAGTGGCACAAACTCTCTACTGCTGCTGCTGCATTCTCTAATGATATTACTGCATATGGCACATCTCATCTAATCTGTCAGTAAAATCCTAAAGTCACTTATGTCAGTCTCTAATGCAAGCCAAATGAGTCCTCCCAGTAATAAGAAGCTTCGCAGAATTAGTTTTCGTTTTGCAGAAAATTGCCATTGGGGATGGCACTTTTATCTAAAAATTTCACTCGTGCATAAGCAAAAAACTCATATTATTTGGTTACATTCCATCAGTATGAGAAATAACATTGTGAAAATTCTATGCATGCTAATGATATATAGAAATCCACCTGCTTTCAGATAAAATGAGTTTAATTTTCTGTTGCCCACTGCCTGGTTGGCCTTTCATAAATTACTTATGCACAGCTATTATTAAAATAGAGGGAAAGCAAATTAGAAAGTCCTCATATCTCTCCACTGGATTTAACCAAGGCAGGGCTATGACAGCTAGAGTCAGCGTTTTTGAAAAAATTCTGCTCTCTTGAAAAATTTTGCATCTCTATACAATTCTATGCCACTGTTGTAAACGTTCTGACCTGCCTTCTTACCAAATTAACCTAAATCCTTTCTATTTTTCAACATTAATGGAATCCTCTAGAGTCCCGCTGATATATATTAAAATATATTTATTGGTTAATTTGAATTCCAGCATTTTGTACCTCATTTCCCCAAACTTCTGTTCATTCTGAACAGCTTGGAGCTTTAGCATTAGAAACTTACAAATTAAGATAAATACATCTGACAATTATCAGATCAAAACAACTTAACTTTCATTGGAATGTATGATTGGAAATTTCCCTTCCTCATAAAAAAAAAATTAGGACTGCTTGAAACAGTTAATTGGATTTGAAAGTACTGTGCATTTCAGGCAATTGGTGCAGATTTTGGTTGGTCAATGATTGCTTGACCTCCTGGTTTTACAACAGACAATTCATTTTCATTTCTTGAGGGTCTTTCAAGTCCATAATTCATTGTGACTAAGTTTAATTTCTGTTAATGGCATTATTTTGCTCTTTCAGAATACAACTTCCTTGTGATAAATTGAGGAGTAGTGACAATCCCATTAATGTGAGATGTGAAATACCTTCTCAAATTCCACTCTTTTAATATTGTATGTAGTATTACTTTTTTTAAAAAACAATTTCTTTGGCATTTTAGGTTTATAGGCACGAGTAATAAAGCCATCAGCTATTATGAGAAACGCTTGTTAAAAATACCAGACAAATCTCTAATCTTGCAATTTCTTCCCACATATATATTCCAGCGAAGAAGATGGGCCCAATTCTGATCCCATTTACTCCTTTCACTTTAGAGAATTACTTATGATTTACACGGAGGTAAGCTATATCAGAATAGAGGGCTGGGGCTGCACTTTATAAAAGTACAATTGGATAGCCCTCACTCATATTTGTAATACATCCTCACACGGTTGATCACATGAGTAAGTGCTAACTCAAATGAGAAAGGGCCACACAGTTGGGCCCTTAGGATCCTGGCTAGAAACTTTTTATTGTACAGAAACCCTTATGTTTCATCATCACTGAAGCACAGCAGCAATGTTTTATTCTCAAGAATGTTTCTTGATGCTCAGTGGGAATTGTTAAGTAGTCATTTATAGCATAATAAAGAGCTTGATTCTATTGAATATTTCACCTTACTACATAAGTAGCTCCTTTGAATTAAATGGAACCACTTGTGTAAAAGGGTCAGGTCCTTAGCTCAAATCTGTACAGTAATAATGAAGTCAGTGGAACTACACTGACTTCTACCTAATGTGGATTTGACCTAATGTGAACATACACAGATGGCAGAATCAGGCTCTAAATTATGGAAATTAACTAACCATAAAATTTTCTATTTAAAGAAAATGGCAAAGCATAAAAAATACATATCCTTTATTAGACCACTGTACAGAGCATTTGGGGACAAATTCTTAGCTGGTATAAACTGCTGTAGCAACATTGACTCAGCAGTGGATTTACATCAATTTACTCCAGCAGAGAACTTGACTTTCCATACCTTCTAAATGGGAAAAATATGGTATAATAATCAAAGCAAAGGGTTAAAAGTTTCAACTTTTAGTTCCATTCCTGGTTTTGCCCATTCTCTTGTCATGGGACACTGGACAAGCATCTTTACATTTTCACCCATGTGTCTCAGCTTCTCCATCTTTGTAAAATGGGAATAAATAATACTTACCTGTTTCACAGGCATGTTGGAAATCTTAATTATTCTGTGCAAAGTGCTTTCAGATTCCTGGATAGCAAATGCTCTTATTTTTTCATTGTCATTTCTGCTCTAACAGGCATTTCTTAGAATAGTTTTATTGTAAAACAATGTGTACATAGTGTACTAATAGGATGGCATTTTATTAAAGTTTCATGAGTTTTGGGAAAACCCTTATACCACAGGAATAGCTTTATCTCTGTGGGTACTGGAAGACTCTCAAACGTATGGTAATACAAGCTTTACAGCTCACCACATTATTATATATTTACTATCATGCACTCTCTAGTTTAAGTTATCCTATCAAATTTCAGAAACAGTACCATGTGATTTAGTTGATCAGTGACACTAAAGCTATATATTGCCACCCTTGAGCATTCAAACACCAAGAATTATGCAAAATTATGAAACTGGCTTAAAATCATGAGTATTTTTTTAAAAATAAACTCCACATTTTGGGTTCTATTTACTTGCCTTCCAACATCTGAATCCTTCATCTGCACTCAAGTCATGTTCTCCAGATTGTTTCCATATCCACCTAGGCTAAAAATATTTTTTTTTAGAAATGAAAGACGAGATTTTCCCATATTTCTATGAATCCAGGAGCTGGGATGAGCTTTAATAAAAACATCACATTTCACTAGACTTGGCAACAATGGAAGAGAAGGATATTCATCCCATGAAGAGTGTCAGTATAATATCTTTTTCTCAGTAAAGTACATCAAAGTTTATATAAATAAAAAATGGTGTGTTAAAAATCACAGAGCACAGTAACCAGAGTCTGCAGTCCACAGACCCGCACCTCATGTTAGGTCTCTGCAAGCAAACTCCACAGTCTTACACAATAACAGTCACTGCATGTACAAATGAGCCCTATTTTGAGGCCATACATAGGACATAGGCTGTGTGCTGGCCCTCTATACAGGGATGAATTTCCTTGGTGAAGTGTAAATGTAAAATTCAATCTGTTTGTATCACAGTCATGGATCAGAACCCAACTGTACTAGGAACTGGCTGAATTATATTCCACAATCCACAGGTTGAAATACAGGCGAAGCCTATACCGATAGCAGCAAATTTGACGCCATCAGTTCAACCTGCCAGATTCAATTGCACGGTCAGTCAAGACTTGCTCAATCAATCTCGAGTTCAACTCACTAACTCCAGCCCCGTAAGAAGAGTACTACTGAGTTGAAGGGACTGTATTTTCCTTTGACTCAATGCAGTGGAGACGGGGAGATAAGTGAGCATCAGAGAGTCAAAGGGAAATACACAAGTTATTTTACATAGCTTCCCATCTTCAAGTGTCTGACAAAGTGGGATTCTCTCCCACGAAATTTCATGCAATAAATTAATTTGTTAGTCTGTAAAAGTGATACCAGACTCCTGTTTGTTCTGCTGGACTAGATTAACATGGCTACCCCTTCGGAACATTATGTAGCTTGCCTATCTCCCTTCGATTGCTGCTGAAAACAGCATCTAGTGTAGACAAGGCCAGAAACTCATAAAACATTGACCAAATAATTTTGAACAATGAATCAATTAATAAAAATTTACCTTTGACTGCAAATTATTTGTGAAAAAGGGGTTAAATAAATAAATCTCTACATAGTTCACCCAGCTGTATCAATCAGAAATGAGGTCCTAAGTCTGGAAAGAAAGGCATGAATATAAAAAGTACCCTAAATTCAAAGTCAAAATCTATTATTTTTTCCACCACTCTGTGAAGTACAGCATGTCCTATGCACTCAGTAGAGGACATCTTATAGTATTAGACTGTTGAAATGCTATAATTAAAGGTCTATCAAAGTTTCCATTAAATCCCTGATTTTCAGGGTTTAATTAATAACAAGTTAAAATTAATGTGAATAGAATTGGAGACACTGTCATATTCTTATTGCATATTAATTCCTCATTTCAATATGCAACATATATGGTTGATCCTGCTCTCTTTACTCTCACAGAATTTCCTACTGAAGGGTAAACTCTTTGAAGATAAAACTCCACATTGAAGTCAGTGGGATATCTGCCTGAATAAGGACTACAGTATCCACCCCTGAAACAGCCACAGGTCTGCAAAAATTAGGCCTAAACTGGATGGACATTTATCCATATATTCCAAGGCCAGAAGGGACTACAGATCATTAGTCTGACCTCCTATACAAAACAAGCCATATATTTTCCTCAAAATAATTCCTAGAGCAGATCTTCCTTAAAAACAAAAATACAGTCTTGATTTTAAAACTGTCAATAATGGAGAACCCACCATTACACTTAATGAATTGTTCCAATGGTGAATTACGTTCATTGTTAAAGTGTTTTGCCTTATTTTCTGTCTAAATTTGTCTAGCGTCAGCTTCCAGCCCCTGGATCATGTTACATCTCTCTCTACTAGAATGAAGAGCCCATTATTAAATATTTGGTCCCCATGTATATATTAATATGTAATCAAATCACCCTTCAACCTTCCATTTGTTAAGCTAATTTGAGAAAGCTGATTATAACAGAATAAATTAAATACCGCTGTAGAACAGAAATTCAAGCCACGATAATTTGCTTAATTATCATTGTGAACTATAACCAATGTGTCACCTTTTAGTATAATTCAAGACCCTTATCCTACAAGCTTCCACATCCAAAACTCCTCAGAAAGAGTAAATTCTGCTTCATTGAAGTCAATGGGAATTTATCCACTTATTTCAATAGGAGCAGTATCAGATTCTTTATTACTCACAATTTTATTTGAGTCAAAACTACGGAATTGTGTTCGGGCCCATATTTTTTAAAGGATTCTGTAAATTTTTAAGACTATAGTTTCCCGTAGAGGGAATGAATTGCTGTGTTATTGTAACAATGGCTGCTGGAATCACTGGAGACTGAGCCAGACCTACCATGTGTCATATGAATGCTCTGTAACATGGGATTATGTCATATGACCAATGCCAGGACGTGAAGACTGAACTCTTACCATATCCAACAAGTATGTTAAATCTTTGAGGGAAATTATGCCTGAATCCACCAGTCTAGAAGGAAACTGGCAGAGAACTGGGTTATATAGCAGCTGCACTTCTTGGTTAACCTAGAAGCAAGTAATATTGCAGAGAAATCCAAAAGGGTGATATCTTTTAGCATACTGCTCCTGCAGCAGGCCCAGAGATCTTAGATAGATAAAATATATTCCAGTAGAAGGATAAAAAGAAGAGCAAACTGCATTCAAAAGTCATTAAAAATACTTTCATGCACACAAGAATGTCACTTAGGAAAAGCATATAATCTTGACCAAAAGAAGTTAAAAGTTGAGAGCATTAACCATTATGTTACAGACTTACATAATGAAACTAAATCACAGAATTTGAATAGTTAATGGAAGAATTCATTGGAGAACAAAGAACTTGCCATTAAAATTGATAACCAGGTCAAAGCAAGGTTATTGTGAAAAACTGACTTTTACCAAAAAAACAGCAGACATTTATAGAGCCAGTGAAAGCTATACTACCCTAAATGAAAGCGCTAGAAAGGGCTGAAGTCCAACTAATTAAGTCTGTATGGTAAGGCATAAAAACACAATACAATGGCAAGCAAACAGCAGAGAACAGATTTGTTTGCCATAAATGTGGATGCAATCACTACGTTAAAGTATCTAGTACCACAGATGTGAGATAATGCATGCAATTAAGCAACCATCTTGCAAAAGTATTTTGCTCTTATTGTTACTATATATTACAGTACAGCCAAGATTGGGACTCCATTGTGCAATTCATAGCAATCAACAGTCCTTGACCTGAAGAGTTTACAGTCTAAATACAGAACACAGACAAAGGGAAGTATCTCAGTTTTAGAGAAGGGGAACTATGGTGAACAGAAGTTAAGTGACCTGCCCATGGTCACATGTTAAGCCTTTGGCAGAGATGGGAAATTAATCCAGGTTGCCAGAGTCCCTGTCCAAAACTTCAAGTTCTTTCAGTATACACTTCAAAGAAATACAAAAGCAAAATATATTTGTGGACACAGACCTGAAGGAATTCTGTGTGTCCCATGAGGAATAATTCAGTCTACAATATCAAAGGATCAATCAGGTGCATATCTTGTCTACTGAAGAATGTGAGGATCTTTTCAGTAGAGTGGATGCATTAAAGATACAAAATGACACACTGATATAGACTCCAACATCTTGTCGCAAATGCACAAATCATTGCCTATGTCCACACATACATCATTATTTTGAAATAACCCATTTCGAAATGAGTTATTTCGAAATAAAGTCCTTATTTTGAAATACGTTACTTCGAATTAACAGTTTGTTAATTCGAATTAAGGGAAAGCCTGCTTTTGAAATAGCCCTTGTTTTGAAATGGTTATTTTGAAACAAGGCCGTTCGGACATGTTGTTTCAAAACAGTTGTTTCGAAACAATGGTGTTGTTTCGAAACAATGTGCCTGAACGCTGTTGTTTCGAAACAACCATTTTGAAACAACGGCTATTTCGATTAGATGCGAGGTTTAGCGGTTTACAAATAATGGGCATTATTTCGAAACAACGGGTCCCATTGTTTCGAAATAATGGTGCGACGTGTGGACATGCCACTTCTTATTTCAAAACAACCTCTGTTGTTTCGAAAAAAGAAGCCTGTGTGGACATATCCATTTAAATTCCCATTAGCACTGAGAAATAAAGAAGCACTTTGACTAATTGCAGAACTACAGAAAGATAGGAAAAGACTTCTTCCAGCATCCAGCACTGAAAGTCAAATACAAAATACATTTAATATGGAAATACTAAAACAAGACAAAAGCAGGACTCCATGCTTACAGGAGCTTAATGCAGGGTGTGTTGCTCACAATCACTGTTAATGCCTAATAGCAGTAAGGCCTGACAGAGGCAATGTGCCACGAAAAGGAGACGTTACTAGAGCTGTGTCTTTATTGAAAAACTCAATCCCATCTCCCCTCCCATAACACAACCTTGCCCCCAGAATCTTTCATGGGTTAAGAAACTAAAAAATTACATAGACCCTTATTCTGTGTTAAGCCATATCAAGATAAGTTACAAATAATTTAGCGAAAGTCAAGATTCACAGTTGAAGTAAACAAATAGTTAGATGTAGCTGTAGGCATGTAGAGTTCACTTCATGAACAACTCTGATTAATTTAAACTTACGCATCACTCAGTTCACTTCTGTCTTCAACAGCTCTGTCAGTTCTGCAACAGAAGCACTTACCTGGGGTTCAATGATAGGCTCTGTGCTGACTCCTGAGCAGAGTGGACAAACTTCCATGAATTCATAAACAACTTTGAAGGATGCTTTACTGCTGGGACAGAGTCCTGCTTTCTAGTTATCAGCACACTGCAGGTTGAAGTAACAAGACTGTCACTGAACAAAAACAGAAATAAAAGAGAATTTTACAAAGGAAAGTAGTTTGTATATAACATACTGAAACAATCACTGGTTTCTGTTTGCATAAAGGTGCAGATCACATTCAATTTAAAGCACAGAAAAAAGACATCATTCTCGTATGACTTCTTGAAAAGCTCACTACTCTGGATTTGTTTGATAAAGGATTTGACTCTCTTGTCATGTACTTCACTGTTCATCAACAGGAGTACCTCAGTGCAGAGAAACAGGATTCTACCGCATTAGTACAAAGGTGAGAGAAGGAAAAACAACCGACAACATCCTATTTGCATCTGAGAACAATATATGCTATGTTATTATGAGATAAAGTAAACAGATGCATTTAACTTGCGTCATAGACATGGAATCAAAATTCCTTTGCTGGATTCAACATTCTTAACCTTCTATAATCTGCCCACTCATATACCCATTTGTTGTTGTTTTTAAATTTCATTTACTTAGACAATGGATGATGTTCATTTGCAGGACATGTGACAGTGGGTATGATAAAGGACTTTGTCTTCTTTTATCAGTTGTGATCAAATGCCTTCAAGCTTCTGGGTATGTGTTTGTCCAAATTTAAAAGAAGGGAGGGAATGAGATAAAAGCAAAATGAACACTGATACACAGATACAGCACAACAAAAGGGGATGGTAAAAAGACGGGAGATATAGGCATTCATTTACCTCAAAATCAAGTTATTGATAAAGAAATTAATAAAAAAACCTAAGGACATGAAGAAAAGAAATTCTTTAATTGCCAATACACCAATGCTGGAAGCCTGGGTAACAAATAAGAGCAGCTGGAATAGATCATTTATGAGAATAAATTCTATCTAGCTGGTATTACTGAAATCTAGTGGGATGAATCTGCAAAAACAGAACGTTAAAATCAATGGTTATAATCTATTTAGAAAGGATCAATCACACAAAAGCAGAGGAAAAGTGATATTTTTCACTACCTGTTTCTGACTCATTAATAACTCAGAAGAAAATGATCTTGAATGCTTAAGTTATGGAACAATGCTCTAGCTAACAGATAAAGCACAAAAAGGGGTATTAGTTAGCATGTGCTTCAGGGAACCAAATCATACTAGGGAAGATGATGACTGGCTCCTTATGTGCCTATCTTTCATTCTGTAAGGAAAAAAGCTGAATTATCATGGGACACTTCAATCTGAGGCTATGTCCACACCTCCATGCTTAAATCGATTCAAGTTGAATCGATTTAAGCTAAATCGAAATAAAAATCATTAAATCGATTCAACTTGAATCGATTTAAGCAATAACACCAAATCAAAATAGCAAGTCTGAACATGGGACTCGTTATTTCAATCCAGGAGAGGGGCACCCCAACAGGTGTGACAACATGGCCCCCTGGCAGGGCCATGTTGCCACCCAATCCCCTGCCACTGGCTCTTCAGAGCTCAGCCCCCGCCGCCTGGCCAGCAGCGGAGGATTTGGGGCACCCTGAGAGCTCTGTCCCCACCACCCAGGAAGCAACAGGGGCTTCAGGGCACCCCACAAGCTCAGCCCCCACTTCCCTGCAATCCCCCCTACATCCCCCCTCACTCCCTGGCCAGGGTGCTGATGGGGTGGTGGGAGGTGGAGGAGGCCTTCCTTCCAGGGTGCCATGCACCCTGTGAGGAAGGTCAAACCTCTGAATCGAAACAGTTCTGTTTCTTAATAACGCGAACCAATGGCGTTATTTTGAAACAACCCTTTCGATTCAAGGGCTATTTCAATCTCCTATGAGGTTTTAGAGTTTCAAATTAAGGTTCGTTGTTTCGATATGATGGGGCTCGTCATTTCAAAACAACGAAATGTTGTCTGGGCATGATTTTTTTTAAAGCGAAACAACGGTCATTGTCTCAAATTAAAACCAATGTGTGAACATAGCCTGAGTGACATAGGCTGGAAGTCTTATCCCACCAATACCAAAACCTCCCTGGACTTTCTAAATATTATAGATGACAATTCTCTAACTCAAAAATCATTGCAGCCAACATGAGGAAACTGTATATTAAACCTTATCCTACCATACAAAGAGGAAGTAACCATACAGCTAAAAATTAGTGGTATCTTCCATACAAATGATTATAACTTGATCACATTTATAATGTGGAAAAAAGTAAGTGTGTGTGTGTGTGTGTGTGTGTGTGTGTGTGTGTGTGTGTGTGTGTGAGAGAGAGAGAGAGAGAGAGAGAGAGCGCGTGTACCTGTGTGTGACTGCTTTATGTGTACTTTATGCTTTAAAAGTGCCAATTTCACAAAGCTGAAAACACTGATGAGCCAAATCAGCTGGGAGGAAGAATGTAATCCAAAAAGTGGATGATAATTAGGAATTGTTTAAAAATACTTTACTAGATGACCAAACAGCCACAATTGAAGAAGAAAGTGGCATTGGTTAAAAAACTGACCTAGTTTAGAAAGGAAAGCAAAGGCAGCTAGTGCGCATGCTCTTTCTCTTACTAATATTTTATATAAACAACAGGCCAAAAGCAGCCGTTGATAATAATGAATATAAACGTGCATGGATTTTTGAGTTTCCATGGGGAAGGCAACTCCAAAATCCAGTCCCCTACCCTGATTGGGGCTGGGGCCAGATCCCGCTGCCAGCAGCAGCTCTGGGTCCCCAACCAGGGTCATAACTTGTCACCACTGATGGCCCATGGTCCCCGGCTAGGTCAGATCCCACCACCACTGGTAGCTGCTTGCTGCCTTCCCGCTAAGGCAGGAATGGGCCCCAGCTGGGACTCAGGACCACCGCTATGGTGGCCCTCTGTCTGGGTCAGGGGCCACTCCTTTCTCAGCAGGGAGGCAGAGAGTGGCCAATCACAGAGAAGCAATGCCTCCCCCTGCCTCTGATAAACTCCACCCCTGAAGCTATGAACAGTAAAAAATTGATTAGGGAAGCAAAGGGACTGAAGGAGAACTCTATGGCCAGCACAGTTAAGGAGAATAAAAAGTTATTCATGTGTATTAGGAATAAGTATAATCCTAATAATGGTACAGATCCATTAATAAATGGGAATGGAAGAATTATCAATAATGAAGAACAGGAAGAGGTCTTCAGCAAACAGTTTTATTCTGCATTTGAAGAAAAAAACAGGTAACATTGTCTCCTCAGGTGATGATGGTAACACACTTTTAAATTAAATAAGGGTAGTATCATTAATGCCAATCAACATGCGTATATAGAAAATATATCCTGTCAAACAAACTTGGTATTATTATATGATGAGACTACAAATTTAGTTGATAATGGTAATTACAATGCATGAGTCTCTTCCTTCCTCTTCCTATCAAGTCAATCGAAGAAAGAAAGATTGGTACAACATGGTACATGGGTCTGTTCCTGCTTCCATCAGTCTATCATTTTGTCTTCTGTACAATGCATGGGCCTGTTCCTATTGAGCAATCAATGGGATCTAATCAATGACGGCAGGACTGGGCCATAGCACATTACAGTAGAGTAAACAGAAAAGTACAGTTTTGCACAGGGGTTTGGGAGGATTTAATTTTGATCAGGAAATGTTGGTAATAAAACTCTTCTTCTCAAAGGAGAAAACAAGTTAAAAACACTTCCATTGTAAGAGATTAAAAAGAAAAGAAAGAGAGTTAAAAACACACAATATGTTGCATTATGTTGTACCATCTTCCATAGCAAACAGTAAGGGACACACAGCAATTGACCCTCACACGGGTGCCAGGCACCTTCTTCCAGCTTTTGTGAGCTACCAAAGGGTCAGCCTGAATTGCAGTCCCTGCACACAGGTCTGTGGCCCCGTCACCCCTCCGCACCAGACAAGGGAGTTAGACATGGAAGCAGATAGCAGGTACTTTCACATGCTGCATGAGTGATAGAGGATCATCCTGGCCCAGAAACTCAGCAGTGCTGATGGGGATGTGGCCATCATGCCTATGGCATTGAGTAATTTAGTATCTGCCCCCCACTTCCCTGTCTTGTGGTTCCTCCCACTTAGCTTCAGCAGCAATTTAAGCTGCTTCCTCCACAGTGACTGGATGCAGGTGGAAGGCAGTGGCAAAGCCACCACAACCTGCTACCCCCTGCCATCCAAGAGACATCTGATATCCAACATGGATATAGAAGAATGTGCCCTTCTGTACCTCTCTGCAACTCTTCTAGTGAATCTGTTCCACTGACGGTGAAATATTTTGAAAGGATACCTTTTGAATACTATTATCAGAATGCCTACTTCTGCCAGGCTACCTCCTAAATGGATCTTTAGGAGTAAGTTGGTAAGTGGCTGCAGGCGCTCAGATGACCATAGTCTTGCATGTTGACTAACTTTATAATCAGTCACAAAGTCATATGTTAATGGCCATTTTTCATGGCTTCAGCCAAGCCCCTGTAAAAGCCAGAAATGCATAGACAGCAGTGCATTTGTGGAGCCACCCGCCAGTCTGGAAAGTTAAGTGGAAGAAACCATGGACACAGCTGGTGAACTCAAAGTCACCTATTCAGCCTGGTACTACTTTCACGAACACTCATTTCACACTGGAGTAACTGAACTAATATCAGTGATGTTACTTCTGCTTTATACTATGGTCAGAGAAAAACCAAGTTGAGAAAAAGAGAAAGAAGAAAACTGATTTCCACATCTTACCAAGCATTTTACATAAGGAGCCCATGGAAACAGTTCAGAGAACTTCCTTTGAATGAGGTTGTAGCTCATTTAAGTTACTTGATGAGGCAGCATAATAGCCATTATTTTTCACTTGGCCAGTTCACATTGTGGCACTTAGAGGGAGGGCATCTGTCAAGTTTTGTCGGCTTTATTTGATTTTTCACCATACTGCCCTGGCCTCTCTCCAGTGTTCTTGGAGTACATTAAGCAATGCAGAAGCAGTGAAGCTCAACTAGCGTGGGGAGAGACTGGAGATGGGGGATGGAGTTACAGTCAGACAACAGATCCTTTATCCAGCAGAACCAAGTCTGCTTGAAAGGTTTTGCTGTTCTCTGCTATGTCGTCCATGTATCTATGTTATCTTACATATAGCTACATGCCACGTTACGTGGAGATTAAAAATAGGATTTCTGCTGAGATGTTGGAGAAAAATTGTTTTATACATCTGCCCATGCTGAAACAAATGTCAATGATCTTAATTCTTAAGAGATTTCATATCTTTTAAACTGGACTCCTTCAAGACTTAAAACTTCCAGCAAATGCCTGATACCTGCAATGTAACGTGTTTCAAAAGGCCTGATCCATAATAGCTCACCTGTGCAAAATTAGTGTAAATCACTACCATACTGACTGGGTAGCATTTTATTGATTGTTTTGGCATCAGTAGGTCCACAAAGTGCAGGACAATATTTGTTGGACTCAAAGGCTCAGTATGTCCCTTAGCCTGCGGCAATATGGCAATTCTTTTGGGCCTAAAGTTTTATTGATTTTATAGCATTTTTTTCACACGTATGGGACTAAAAGGAAGATTACCCACCTTGGTGTGGTAACTGGAGTTCTTTGAGGTGTTCCACCTGTGGGTGCTCCACCTTGGATGATGATGCGCCTGTGTGGCACAGATTGGAGAATTTTCTAGTAATGCTCGTCTGGGTTACGCAAGTGGCAGGAGGCTGTCTTGCACCACTTTGGCACCCTCTTGGCACATGCTTGACCCGACCCCCCTCCACTCCTTCTCAATGAGGAAGCAAGAGGATAAGACTCTGAAGTAGAGAGAAGAGGAGGGTCGGTGATGGAGCACCCACAGAGACACATACCCCAAAGAACTCCAGTTACTGTACCAAGGTGGGTAACCTTCCTTTCTCCTTCGGGTAGTGTCCCTGTGGGTGCTCCACCTAGGGTGACTCCAAAGCCATTTCCTCAAGAGGAAGGAGGGACTTTGGAGTAGCTATTGTTTATAGCAGAGAGAACCAAGAGGCTGACATTCATGTCTGATTGCAAGGCTTGGTTGATTGCATAATGCTTGGCAAAGGTATGAATTGATGCCCATGTAGCAGCGGCCTTGAAAATGTCCAAGATTAGAACATTATAGAGGAGTGCTGTTGAGGTGGGCATAGCTTTAGTGGAATGAGAGCATACGTGTACTGGTGGAGTTACATGTGCATTATTACAGCAAAGATGAATACAGTTAGTTATTCATTTGGAAAGCTGCTGTTTAGAGATAGGGTCACCTTTGTTCTTTTCTGCAGTGAAACCAAAAAGTCTATCGGTGGATCTAAAATGTTTTTGTTCTTTGCAGGTAAAAGGCCAGGGCTTGACGAATGTCCAGTGTGCGACCAATGCCATCTTGAGGAATCGTGTGTGTTTTCAACATAAAGACAGGCTAGTCTATGGTTTGACTGAGCTGGAAAGAGGATGTGACTTGAAGTATAAACTTTGCATGCAGTTTCAAAGTCACCTTATTTTTGTAAAAAAATTGCATATGGTGGAGTTGCCATGAGGGTGGCCAGTTTGCTAACGGGGTAGGCCAAGGTGATTGCCATAAGGAAGGCTACTTTCATGGATAAATGGCTTAGTGAAGAAGTTGCCAGAGGTTGAAATGGAGGTTTGGTAATAGTTTTGAGAACCAAATTCGAATCCCACATTGGAATCAGTAAGTGGATCTCATGATAGAAATTTTGTATTAAAAAGAGATTTTTTTTCTGTGTGTGTTGGTGAAATGCCGCAATAGGTGCAAGATGTACTCTGATCCCAGCACTGAGTGACAGTTCTGTTTTCTTTAAGTATAGAAGGTATTCAAGAATGACTGGAATAGAGGCTGATGCTAGATGAACACTATTTCAAAGTCACCAGCAGTGGAATCTCTGCCATTTTTTTAAATAGGTATTGCGTATAGATGGTGCATGGCTATTCAGGAGGACCAGCTGTTAGATGTAGTTGTGTGAGATCCAGGTGTGTCACATATCTGTTGTCAGCAGCAGAACTAGGTATTTCAGCACTGGGGTGCACCCAAAGCAGAACACACCCTTAGAGCAAGCAGCAGTGGGAGCAAGTAGCACAGAATGCACCCTTTGATCAAGCAGTGAAATGGTGCCACTCTGGGGCCCCCACGGCAAAGCACTGGTCACCCTGCCCTAATCACGAGCCTGTCTGTTGTGTTGGGTTAAAAAGTTTGATAGTTGTAGTAGAGGCTGTCGGAGTCAGCTCGACATCGCCATGAGGTAGGTGTACCATGATCGCCTCAGCCAAGAAGGTACTATCATTATTACTGTAGCTGATTCCATTTGTATCTTGTGAAGGGTTTGAGGAATCAGTGGGTTTGGTGGAGAAGCATAAAGCAGGTCCTTTCCTCAAGAGAGGAGGAACACATCCCCTAACAAACCACTGTCAATGCCTACTCTTGAGCAACAGATAGGGCATTTGCAATTTTTCTGAGTGGTGAACAGGTCCATTGATGGTTATCCCCATTTTAAGAAAATGGAGTATAGAACATTGTTGTGCAGCTCTGACTCGTGGGCCTGTGAGAAAAGATAGCTGAGGCAGTTGGCAACCACATTTTACATGCCCGGGAGGTATGATACCAAGACTATTGTATCATTATTGATACACCAGTTCCATAGCTTCATTACTTCTATGCAAAGAAGTTTGGAAAGTGCTCCTCCCTGCCTGTTTATGTCAAGCATGAAGGCTATGTTATTGGTCATGACCTTTACATGTTAGCCTGCAATGAGATGTCAAAAGTGGCGGTAAGCATAACAGACCACACAAAGTTCTAGTATATTAATATGCATTGCTGTCTCCTCCACTGACCATCTGCCTTGGGCAGTGTGGTGCTCCCCATCCTGAGAGGGATGTGTCTGTTGGGAAAAGAGAGGCTGTGGTTTAAATTGGTCAGCATTGTCCATCATTGTTATTGTCACTTTATTTTCACAGGTATGGAAAGTACCTTGTGTATGAGGTGGTACTGTGGTTTTTATACCACGGCTAGCCACAGCTGAAAGAGATGCATGTGTAATCTTGCATCCTTGACTATGAAGGTGGCTGCTGACATATGTCCCAGTGATTATAGGAGTGTGCATGGCCGTGTTTGTTAGGTGCATGACTGTATGGAATCTTTGGTCTGGTGGGAAAACCTTTACTTGCAGTGAGTCCAGGCGGGCTCCTATGAAGTGTAGATTTTGAGTTGGCTGTAGGGTTGATTTTTCCATATTTACCTGGAGGCATAATTGATGAAAGAGCATAGAGGTGAGGTTGACTGCCCTGGAGGTTTGAGAAAGCGTAGCGGATTTTATCAGGCAATCGTCTAAGTATGGGAAGATGGAAATGCCTTGTTTGCGGAGATGTGCTGCGACAACCAAGAGAACCTTGGAGAACACTCGAGATACTGTAGAAGGACCAAAGGGTAGAACAGTATATTGAAAGTGTTCATTGATTACAATGAATCTAAGACACTTCCTGTGAGCAGGAGGGATAGATATATGGAAGCATGCATCCTATAAGTTGAGGGCCCTGAACTGGTCTGCACACTCAAGAGCTGGGAGAACGGACGACAGGGTAATCATTTGAAATTTTTGATAGGCTACATACTTATTTAACTTTCTGAGGTCAAGAATGGGTCACCAACTCCCTGACTTCTTTTCCATTAGGAGTAGGGGGAAATAAAACCCCCTACCACAGTGAGTGAGGAGTACCTTTTCAATTGCTCCTATTTGTAGAAGACGGGAGACCTCTTGTTTCAAAAGTTGTACGTGAGTGATGTCTGTAAAGAGGGACGGGGACAAAGAAGGGAAGTGGGGTGTTGTCAAAAGTGGGATAGTATATCCAAATTTGATGGTATTTAGGACCCATTGATCTGAAGTGATGGTACACCAGATTGAGTAAAATTGATACAGGCGTTCCTGGTAGAACAGGTGTGAGTTTGGCTCATGACTTTGGGAAGAGGCATGACAGTCCTCAACTATGAATGCAAAATTGAGATTTAAGGTGAGGTGCCTGATATGTCGATGGCTGTTTGGGTAGTTGTCTGTGGCACTACATCCAAGGTCTATTTTGGGATGGCTTGTTTTGACGTCTGAACGAAGGTCTATTTGGAGGTTGGTACCGATACCTCGAATTGTATGGTTGATATTGATATGACCTGTGATGCATATTGGGAGTGTAGATTCCAAATGTTCTGAGGGTGGCTCCAGAGTTTTTGGATCCATGCATAATATCATCAGTCTTGTCTGAGAACAACTTTTTCTTTTCGAAGAGCAGATCCTCAATCGCCGCCTGCAGCTGTCATGGAAGATCTGCCAAAAGAAACCAGGAGCATCTGCACATTACACCTGTCACAGTTGTGTGAGCAGCAGTGTCGGCGACATCTAAGGCTGCCTGGAGTGCTGTTTTTCAGATCAGTTGACCTTCTTTGATAACTGAATAAAACTGTGGTTTCTTTTCCTCTGGTAAACAATCAATAAAGTCCACAAATTTTAAGTAATTGTAGTCATAATTTGCAAGGAGTGCTGAGTAGTTGGTTATCCATAATTGAAGAGTTCATGACACATAGACTTTTCTCGCCAGAAGATCCATTTTTTTATCCTCCTTATCGTGAGCGGTTGTCCAATTAAACTGTTGCTGGTGGTGCTGGTTCGCTGCTTCAAACACTAAAGAATTCAGAGGAGGGTGATTGAAAAAGTCTTCCAAGTCCTTATTTGGAACATAATATTTTTATCAGTCCTCCTGGATGTTGTGGATATTGTGACTGGGGTTTGCCAGATGTCAGTGGCTGGATCAATAAGGGCAGCATTCGTTGGCAGAGCAATCCTTGTAGAAGATTTCATTTGAAGGATCTGTAGGAATTGATGCTGTGACTCTGGAACATCCTGCATAGGTATTTTGAGTGATTCCACCACCCTCGTGAAATAGATCTTGAAACTGATGGAAGTCATCAGCTGCCATTAGAGGAGATGGAATTATGGCTTAATTGAGGGAAGAGGAAGAGTTGCATGGTGGTGATCTAGAGTCTGGATCTCCTATGTCTTCTTTAGCATCTCAAATGTCATGTTCTGTTTGAGGATATGATTGTGGTATTGGTTTGTATTGTTTGAAGTGAAAGGTCTGGGAGAAGGTGCAGAATAGTGAGAGCAGGTATCTCAGGAGAGCCAGTGCTGCTGATGGAATGGATGTCCATAGCCAATGTTCCCTCTAAGCTGATGATGCAGCTGAACAAGTTACAGTATTTACTGAGCAGCAGTTTATGAGGCCTGAGCAACAGTTTTTTGGTGCTGAAAGTATCAGCATGCCTAAGTGCCTTAATTCAAAAGTAATTCATAGATGTCTTTTCATTCAAACTTCAATAAAAATGTTAAACTGAAGTACTGTAGTGTTATTAATTTACTAAACAAATGTGAGACAATGATCATGTCTCGATGAGAAACTTTCAACCTGTTACAAGACTGTGTCTTTATATTACTCATTAGACTGAAGCCTCACTCAGCATCTGTACTAGATGCTTGAAATGTACCAGATACATCAATCAACTGGGCCAGGAATGTGAACTTATCATCTGTCAGTCTATCAGTGACAATGTCTAAGAACATTTGTAGTGTATCAGCCTTTAGTTTAAAATTTAGCCTCACATTTCTGGAATCAATGATCAAGCCCCTTTAAATGAATGGTGTATAATAAACAAAGAGAAAATACAAACAGAGGGCTAGAGTCTTAATTCCACTGAAGCTTCTTTTAACACTCTGGCAGTGCAAAAGGGCCTTAAAATGGGTTTAATTTAAGTCTTGTCTGATGTTTGTTGTTGCAGTATAACCTGATCCCACGTCTTACACTCCCCTGCATTTATTTTCATCCTATTCTGTAAATTCTCCCTCTTCAAAGTGTCTGATGAAGTGGGATATTCTCCCACAAAAGCTCATGCGATAAATAAACCTGTTAGTCTTTAAGTTCCACAAGACTCCTTGCTTTTTTTGCTTTACTAGACTAACACGGCTGCCCCTTTGAAATTCAAGTCCCTGTTATGCTGCCCAATGGGGGTAAAATGGGTTCAAAGTGTCCAAAATGTCCAAAATGTAGACTGAAGTTAAGTAGGTAGCTTCAGATTCAATCAAATACACCTATTCTGCCCTCAGTAAACAAATTAAATTACCATGCGTTGCAAATTACAATCACTAGGTAGCAACTGTTTCCAACATTCCCTCAGGGCAACACCTTAAGTAAAGTTATCTGAGAAATTCAAAACTTATAAAGGTGGCAACGGCAGAAAACATGTTTCAAGACAGTTTCTCATAGCATCATATCTCTGTAACCAGGGCCATTTTTTGTGCCTAAAGAATTTGCATCAAACAGAGCTAGGTTAGAGTTTGTTACATTATCATGCCCAATCATACCTCTCAAAAGCTAAATATGGGACAACAATCCCCTAAGTGAACGGCAAAAAATTAATTAGGCATACAGGAAACTTTAAACATTGTATCTTCCTTTAATATAAAGTGTCTCTAAGATCTCAGTTTTGGAGTTTATGGGTTTTTTTTTTAAATCCAAATCATTTTCAACAATAAAAGGGAGGCTATAATTAGTATGCCTGGAATGTAAATACTCTCAGAACTAAAATAAGCAAAATGAAGTACAATTGAGATTTGTGTGTCTGGTAGTGGAATATAATAAAGGTAGTTTAATAATTTTTAATTTTTGACAGTTAAAGCAAACCTAATCAAAGCTGCAAGAAGCAAGAGTATATATGGATTTGTGAAAGAAAATGATTATTTTTCTAATAAATTCTTGGGGAAATAGAAATACAAAGACTTTTCTTTTTAATTATTGCACCACTGGCAATATTTTTTTCCTTCTGCCTTAAATGACTTTTTATCTTTTCAGTTTTTCATTTCATTTTCCTAATCATTAGGATTTGTTTCCTTCTACCACAGGAGTCTATACCAAGTTACATTGTAAAGCCCCACCTTGACAAACTGATTGCATTAGAATCTCTCACAGAAAAGAAAATGAATCTGAAATTAACCCAACTTGTTTTTGCTTATTTTAAAGGATCGCTTTTCTTTCAGGAGCCTTTGTATATTCAAGCCTTTTAGCAAGTGAAAAACAAAGCATTCACCCTTGATAGAGATGTTAAACGGCTCAATGCAATTTTGCTTAGGTCTTTCGAGCTAAGTACCCTCCTCCAGCTCCAGCCTGGTTCTGGCCTCCTTTGTCCTGCAAATAGTGTAGTGGCTATAAGCACATCTCCTTTGCCTACAGCCCAGCTCCCATCCCCTGCCCCCATAGAGAGCCCTGCGTCCCTATAGCAGACTGCATGGCAGCCTCTGGGAGCTGCACGACTTAGCCCTTCCATCGCTCAGGGCCCCCTCTCGTGCCTAGGCTCAGGGCTGTTTACCTGCTGGGGCCCACGCAGGCCCCAAAGATGCCACCATCTCTGCACAAGCAGCCTGGTGCAGAGGAGAGGGAGAGATTTAAATTTCCCTCCCCCTCTGCTCCTTCCCTGGCTACATGCAGCAGAAAGGAGGCGCCATCAGCTCTGGCTGCTCCCAGCAGGCAGCCTCTGCATGAGCCTGTGCTGCTGCCGGAGCTGAGACTGCTCTGACTGACACACAGGGCTCCTCCCGGCTGGGTAGAGGCAAGGCTGCCTGCCCTGCGCCGTGCGACATGCTGCCTGCGCTGGTGAGTGGGGGCCACCGCGTCCCTGCCCACCAGCGCAGCTTACGGGGAACGTTGGTTCGTATCAGAGTGGAGGGTACCATGGACATGGATGATAAGGTGGAGGTAGGTGAGATCTATGATCTCATGAATTTGACAAAAGTAGTTGAGGAGAAGAAGAAAGTTCATGTTCTTCTCCATCCTCATTGTTGCTGGAGAAAGGGATCAAAGAAATTGTGCCAGCCCGAGGCAGTGGAGCTGGGGAGCCCTCTGGACCTGCAGTATATTAAGAAGTATGGAGGGTCAGTTGAGATTCTCTAGTGAAGACTTTATGTTTGGTTTTTTGGGTATGTTTATGTGGCACTGATTGGTCAGTCAGATAGGATGGCGCCCATAAGCTTGATAGTTGACCAGCACGGTGCGCTGTCAGTTCCGAGTCAGGTGGTGCTGGAAGAGGAAGCAGTTCAGAAGAGGTTCTCAGTGTGGGAGGGGTCAGTTCCGAGTGGCAGCAGCCAGAACCAGTTGGGGTGCCAGTGCGGACGTGGTTACTAGTGCCAATTGTGAAGTCTTTGGTGCCAATGATGCTGCTAGTGCCGAACAGGTAGCAGTTTTTGGTATTTTAGCTGCCTTTGGTCTGGGTAAATCATGCGCTTTGTCCCTGTGGACCAAATGGATAGAGGAGGACCTTTTTAGAGATTTTGTCTCCAAAGTACTTGAGAAGACAGAAGCCTCTTTAGTACATGGTCTGGTTGCAGGCAATGAAGATTTCTCCCTCCTAGAAATAGTGTGAGGAGGAGTGAGGTGTCTCTCAGAGTGAGTCTGAGGAGTTGAGTTTGTTGAACCCCGGGTTTGCGATATAACTGCGATGGACCAGCAACACCCACCAATGAGACGGACACCAGTTCACGTAAATAAAAAAAGCCTACTTTTATAGTGATACCATAAACACCTGTGACCAATTAACAATGTGGAGCAGGAAAGTCTATATAAAACACTTATAACCAGCTAACAGTGTGGAGCAGGAAAGTCTAGATAAAACTTATAACCAGCTAACAGTGTGGAGCAGGAAAGTCTATGTAAAACACTTATACCCTAACAACAGTATGGAGCAAGAAAGTCTGTGTAAAACACCTATAACCAAACAACAGGATGAAGCATGAAAGTCTATGCAAAACACTTACAACCAACTAAAATACTTATAGCCAAATAACAGTATGGAGCAATAACCTACAAGAGGGTGGCCATAATAAGTCAAAGATTTTTCTGGCCTTTTACTGCCTCAACATCGGTGTAGGCACTGATCAGCCCACCTGATGCGTATTTACCAATGGCTCAAGACCATTCCTCCTTGCTAGCCAAGAAGGGTGGGTGGCAGAATGAAGGAGTCAGATGAGAGAAACTAAACTCCCGCACTCCCCCCGTGTATGCTGGGGGAATTTGGGGACAGCAGTTTAGAGCAGAAGTGGAGCTATAAGCAACTTTACAATCAAAATGCAAAATACATATGGCTAATGAACATATGATGAAATAACAATCTATGCTAGGCAATGAACATCTATATCATAAAAAGATTATGCAGGATACACGGGGAATAATAAACAGCTACACAAGCTATACAAAACTCAAATAAGGAAGCTACAATAACAGACTATATAGAAATGGTACCAAAAAGAAGAATTAAGAGAGGTAGGAGGCTTGTATTGATTTATAATACCACTCCTAGCATCGTAGTGGAACCCAAAGCGAGGAGGCAGACCAGCTACAGCATCCCAGTACTTAATCGTTCGGCTGGCAATTCGTTGTACGCTCCCCCCCCCCCACAATAAGGTCTCGGGGGTGGGTGCTCCCTGTCTCAGTCGTGGGATCAGTCCTACCGGGTCACGACGTGCCCTTTAGCATTCAAGGGTGGGAGAACACCAAGCTAGCTGAGACAGGGGGTTTAAATAGAATTTTGTACAGCCAGAGTAAAAATAGCCAATTGTGAATGGGATTCTGGTCAGGACCAATGATGGGACTGAGACCCCAGACAATGACCCCTCCTTTGTGGTGACAGGGGTGCCGAGAAACTGTTCAGGGGGGATAGGAACTCACCCGCCCTTCTTGTTGACACAAAGCTAGGGAGGAAGAAACTCACACAGGAGATCGAGGGACATCAGGGGAGATTGATACTTAATATTCTTCCCCTTGAGCTGGATGGCCTGGAGATGAGGCCTATCAGGGATGTCGATACTTAACATTCCTCCCTGAGAGCAGCATAATCCAGGGGGGCTACGTGTGGGGTGGGGTGGCCATCATGGCTGCCACCTCCGTTGACAGAGTTGTCCTGCCCAGGGCCTGAAGCTGGTTGGAGAGAGTGCTCTATTAAGATTAGCTTCATGCAAAGTTCTCGATCCTTTCACAATCTGGAGCTGAGATTTTGACAATGGGAGTATTTCTGTGAAAGATGTCCCTCACTGAGACATTTTATACGTGCTGCATGGCCAACTGACACAGGCATAGCTTCAGAGCAAGTTTTGCAGCATTTGAAGCCAAGTGAGCCCAACATCATCAAAAGAACTGGAAAGGTGTGGGGGCTTTTTAAGTCAATAGGAACTGGGATAGGAATGGGGAGAAAAAACTGGGATTCAGGGAAAAACTAGGGAAGAAAAACTTATTTTGAGAGAAAAGTTTCTGATGAGCCAAGAGAAGGCAAGAGCCCTGCCCATTACCACAGGTGGTTGAGAAAGAACTGAGGGGGGTCAGGTCACACGTGCACTGAGAAGGCACCAAAGCGGCACAAGACAGACAAACATTGCTAGAAAATTCTCCAATCTGTGCCGCGCGGGTGCGTCATCACCCAAGGTGGAGCACCCATGGGTACACCACTAGAAGGAGAAGAGAAGATACCCAAGAAAATGAAAGAAGAAAGAGGAGAAAGAAAAATTAGATTGCCTGAACTGAACTACAGGCCCTTTAGGTCAAGATAATATTTGTGAAGGACCAAATACATGGTGCTGCTAATTGCCTAAATGTTAACAAATACTTTATTAATAATAAAAGAATAGCCATCAGGATACTAAAAGTGGATAAGGAAGAAATAACCACCATTTAACAATGAACAATAGCACTCAATACACTGTGCGATACTGCTATATGTATATGAAAATATTAAGATGGCAAATATGGAAAGCATGCATTTAGAGACCTATTAATTTATATCAGTCAAGACAATTAATGGAGGAACTCAGTAAGTATGGAGAACTGCCAGCCCACACTTATAATCACAGCTCTCATGATCTTTTGACCTCATAGTGTGTAAGACTCTAGATACGGTCACGATTTCTACTGAGAGAATTATGGTTTATCACATCACTGTGACAGTATGCATTGATTACTCCAATTATAATAAAAAGGCACAATTTTTTTTCTAGTTACGGGTTAAGCAGCCGGGAGAGATTCCAGAAATACCTGCATCTTTTCTGAAAATACATAAAGATGCCCAGGATCTACTGCTTTTGGGTGCTGCTGCAGGCACTTTTGCAGGATTGTGTGCCTGTGCAATTCCTATTAGACAGTTAAACAGAGAATTTGGATTTCTAGTACTCTTGGTCTAGCAAGAATCAGAAAAGCAGTTTTCCAAACTAAACTTCCCAGATCTTCAGCTGGTATAAATTAGCATAGCTCTCCTGACTTATACCCACTGAGAATCTGGCCCATTTAAAAAAAAAAATTGACCAACATGAGAAACACATTTGTAATTAAGAGGAAGTGATCAAAAAAGCCAAGATTCGGTTAACAGAGATCAACAGAATTCTTTTGGAGACGTGAATAGTGACAAAATCGTCCAACAGAATGAACATCTAGTGAACAGAACTACTATGAGAAAAATTTTTAAAAGCATTTGGTTCGTGGAGTCTTATTGTTACTGGTGTGTGTTACCTTTATGCAGTATAGCAAGTGTACGGAAGGCCCAATTGTGACACAGTCTTTAGATGGTGTTTAGAAGTATTTATACTGCATCGCACTGTATAAATCTTTGTGTGGTTTCTGCCATTAACTCATAAATAGGTGTTGGTTGCATTGAGCATACTAGGCAAAAAGCTCATATTACATCAGACAAAAGATTTGGCCCCGGTGGAGGATGCTCTTGCTTCTCTTTGTTCTGATGCTGCCCAAGCAAATGCTGTTGCCTTGACAACACAGGGCATGCTCAGGCCCCTCATGTGCCAGTCGGAAGAAAGCCAAGTCCCTTCCACATGAAACAGAACGGCTGAGAAACAAACAACTAACTACTGCCCAAAGACTTTGGATAATTCAATGGAAGAACCTGACAAAACAGAGATAGTGAATCCTATTAAATTCATGGGATTTCATAAAAGAGAACCAGGAGGATGCAAACATAGGAAGCTCAGTCAGGTCTGAGAGGTTGAAGTCTCTTGAGAGCTGTTACATTAGGGACGGGTTTGTCTTTCCATCATGGCCTCAGTTCTCTCCTACACCAATTTCACATAGGCAGACTTCGATTGAGGAACTCCTGATTTACACCAGAGTACGGCCACACAGATTACCCTTAAACCTTGCCCTTTTTACAGGGCTTGTTGCCCCTGCAGCAAGAAACTTAAACCCAATAAGCCAGGAAAAAAGGCAGGAAAACCTTGAAACTACTGTGAAAGAGCTCCAGGAATTTTCTGACTATCCCATTTCCCACAAGCCATTTCACCACAATGTCCAACTGATCACTGAGGAAGTCAACACTATCTCATTCCAAACTATAGTTTTGGAGGAATGAACACAGAAAAAGTCTTTACAACTGACTTTCTTATCTACTCTGTGAATGAAAAGAGGAGCTATGATCCCGAATGGGAAAAGGTATCATTTTGTAATTAAAACCCATTTTGCCATTTATTCTGGGAGATAAAGTAAGAATGACCTTCCTTATATTGTGTCTTGCATCTGAATTTTCTTCTCTAAATATCATGAACTAAAAGTCTTCTGCCAATGAAGATTGAATTAAAAGCAGAGAGAGAGGGAAGCATGTTCTCCCCTCTTCCCTAGAGAGAATGGTCAACAGACACAATGAGCATACTATGCAAAGAGGAAGCCATGGACACACTACAAATTCACTGCCTTTGATCTGAAGTGTTTTTGCTGCATCCTATGCTTGGGTTGGGAGGCCTCCAGCCAGTGGCCAGCTTTGTGATCCTTCCAGCCCATAAGTCTCACCGGATACATGGGAAACCCCCTTATTTTTTGAAAGGTTGAGATTCTCTACAGAGATCTCAGAAACTCTGTGACAATCTTCAGACTCCTTATTCCTCATGGCTCTTTCAGCCTCCCTACTCTGGGCTGGCCCACCCTACCTCTCTTTCAAGGGCGATTTAAGAGCTCAGCAGCAGTTATTGCAAATAAATTAATGTTGGTTAGAGGCCTGATTTTCAAAACTGATAGGAACTGGGAGTGCTTAGTATCTCTGAAATACAAGCCCTATTTGCCAAGTGCCAGCAGTGAACTTGATACCTTCCGGAGGTAAGAAAGAAGGCAATTACTCTGAAGACTTTACAGTGTAAAAGAGGAACATACAGGCAAAGGAGAAGTATTTGATGGAAATAAAGGGGTGTAAGTCAGAGCAGTGCATCTTTTTTGTTTGAATGGGATTTAATTTCATTTTTCTTAGGGAAAGGGCAGGCATAATCTAGTGTAAGTGTTACACACCGGCTTAGGACATAGGATCAGGGCTCCTTCTGTGAGTTGCGCCGGCCTGATACTTACTTGCTTGCAGCTAATTGTTCCTTTAGCTCAAGGGGTATGGGTATGTGCTTTGGGTGTCAGTCCCCAGTGACAGTCCTAGTGTCTGTATATGTGAAGCCACTGTTTGTTGCTTAAACATTAATTAATGAGTGAAAATCTCTACGGGTTTTACTGCAGAAAACATCCTGAGGAGTCCACCTCAGCCATGCCCTGCCCCAACTCCTCTCTCAGCAGCCAGTCATACATCCAACTGCAGCTCACAGAAGTGTGGAGGAAGATCACAGAAGAGAAGGGACTTGGTAATGAACTGCCTTCCTTTGTCAGATTTTAGCCAAAGGGCATGAATATTAGATCACTATTTCACCTTTCATCACTATTCCCTGGAAATATAAGAAGGGGTGATATGAGTCTTTTGGAATAAGATTGCAGAGCATGATACAACAAGCACACGGTTATAGAAGGCACTAGCTTCCCTGGTCAGTCACATCCAGATGAGTAAAACTGTATGAATCGCTGTGGATGGGGCTACAAGATATGCAGCGCTGGATCAAACAATATGTCCATTCAATCAGCATCCAGCCTCTAACAGGAGGATGCCTGACTTGGTCATCTGTGCACAGCTACATATGGGGGCAAAATATATTCATGATCTAAATGCACCTATGATAGTCATCATCTCTTAATATGGTCTCTGAGAATCATAGGGTTGGAAGGGATCTCATGAGGTCATCTAGTCCAACCCCCTGCCAGAGGCAGGACCACTCCCACTAAACCATCCCAGTCTCTTGAGGGATCATAGCTTCTCCTGACGGACCCTCTTTAGTTTGCTCTCTGTCAGGTTGGTTCCTGGACCCCCACCTCCTGTCCAGTTTGTCAGCCCTTATCTTTTGGGGCTTATAGTCTCCAGCCTGGTTTCTTGGAGGCAACCTCCTGTGGCTGTCCCCTTTTCTTATCCCACAGAGACAGAATAAAAAAATTCATGACTTTTGGAGGGGCCCAATGGGTGTCCCCACCAGGGGCATTGCTGGCGCTGGACTTACGGGGCTCAAGCCCCAAGTTCCAGGGCCCAAGCCCCTGGCATGCCTCTGGGCCATCTGCGGCGGTGGCGTGCTGACCTGGCTCGAGCCCCATGTCCCAGCAAATCAAGCCCTACGTCTTTTCCTGGGCCAGTGGCCCTTCTGGTCCCTACAATGGCCCCAGGAATGGAGGAGCTCACTCTCTCTGCTACAGCCCCAGAGCCAGAGGAGTTCTATGCCTCCACCAATGGCGGACTAGTGTACCCCTACTTTCAAAAGCCTTTCCGATGAGTCCTTCTGCCTCCCTTTCCTCCTCTGTATGCTCCCCTGTATAACAGGCCGTGTGTCATCTATTCGGTGCAGATGTGGGTGCATGCCTCCATGATTAGCACCTTGGGCAGTAGCATGGGGTTGTGGTCAAGCTGTTTGCTTGCAAACAGAAGAGACTCTCCTTCCCCCTCCGTCTATGCTCAGCATGGGGTTTGCAGCCGCCATTTCAATTATCTATATTCAATATGGGATGGAGATACCACAATCCTGAATAACTTGCCACTAGCTACATTGTAAACATAAGATCAATAACTTTCACATACAGGGCATAATGTGCTTCCCAAAGTGAATAACAAGTAATAATTCTCATCTCCTTCTTTGCACATAAGTGGAGGAGGGCAAACTTGTGCTAGGAAAAAGGTGACTGGCTATGGCTAAATAATACTCTCTGGAAATTTACCCTGGTATTAGGTGGAGTGCTGCAGCTCAGAGGACAAAACCCAGCCACCTCTCTGTAGCATCTCCTTAAATTCCTTTAATATTAACAGCAAGAGAACCAAGGAGAGCAAAACAAATCTTCTTGGGTCACATGCAAGGGAGGCACATTTGCTGTGTTAGCTTGGTAGAATTCAGAATCCAGCTTCATAACAGCATAGGCTTTATTCTCCACACAAAACTACAGTATGTACTGTTCAATTTTGACAAGCTATCATACAGCATGCTTCCTTACTGTCTTAGCCTATATTTCCCCTTAATTAACTTTCAATATACCCATTTGCAAAAATTCAGCAGTACAGCTGTACATCTTGTAAGTGTAAGTTTGTTGTTCAAAGCGACTAAAATATGTAGATCTTCCCCCTCTGGGAGTTGGTTATTTTATCCCTGAATTGTGCTTTTCACAAAAAACAACCTCTTCCAGTCTGGCCTTCTGCCACTTAACTCACTCATTTATTATAGCATGTTTTTTTGTTTAAGGAACTATATTGGGACTTAGAAGAAATGGGGTGAAATTCTTCCTCTGCCACAGACTTACAGCATCATCTTGGACAAGTCACTTAACCTCTCTGTTCTCCATCTGTTATATAAGGGTAACAATATTTCTGTTCCCCAGCTTTTGCCTGTCATGTCTATTTACACCTTAAGCTTACTGGGGCAGGGACTGTGATGCTATGTGCCTGTACACATAATGAGGCTTGGGACTTCTAGCTATTACTATAACACAAATAAACAGGAAACTATTTAACTAAGCAGAAAGGCTGCCATAGTTGCACTCATTTAGGTAAAGAAATCAGCATATGTAGCTAAATCCCAAAAGATCTTTATAACACAGGTCCCAGAACTCACCAGAAGAACGTGGATACAGAAATGAATTTCTGTCAGACACATCCCAAGGCAGATGAAGTAGTCTCTCATTCTGTTGACCAGACAGAAAAAAATAATTGTTACTTCTATAAGCACAGCTTGAAATACTGGAACTAAACAGAGCATGAGAAACAGCATTGTCTAGTGTTGAAAGCATATGATTGAGAATCAAGAAACCTGGTTTTACTCCTCTGGCCAACAATTGCTGAGTTGCCGATGGACAGCCATTAAAGTCACCCCAAAATTGGATCCACTGGATACTCTATCTACAATAATATTGTACAGCCTAACCAAGTAATGATTTCAAAGTGCTTGAGATTCTTTATTGGAAGATGCCAGCTCATTAGTGCTAATGAGCCTGAACATATCTACGTATTTGTCTTCTAGACTTTGGTTATCTGAATGAACGAAATTATTGAATATGAATAGAAGAAACACCAGTGATGTCTCAGTATTTATCTTAATCTATTTCTTCACTGACTATACCTTGCACTATAATTTACATCTGTGCAAAGTAGATGTCAAATTCAACAACAGAATTCACCATTGCAGTACTCCAGTTTTATACCAGTTTACAGTGGACTAACCAGATTAGTGCTGTGGTGATTCAGACCCCCTTTGTACAGGTGCACACAACACAATGGCTATGTCTAAACTAGAGGGCTCAGGTAAGTTGACTGAACAAGGTTGACATTAAGTTGACTTAACAAAGTTGACTTAAAAGTTAAGTCAACTTAACAAAGTCTACTTAAAGGCTACGTCCACACTGGAGGGCATTGTTAAGTTGACTTTGTTAAGTTGATTTAACAAAGCCTACAATGTAGACAACCCTATTTACAATGTGTTAAGTCAACTTAATAAAGTCAACTTTAATGCTTAAGTTGACTTTAAGGGCTGGAGTTATTAAGCCAACTTAAGCAAGTGCTTAAATTGACTTAACAAAAGTCCAGTGTGGACATGTCTTTCCTTAAGTTGACTTAAAGGAGGTTAAGTTGACTTAAGGCTCCAGTGTAGACATACTCAATGTGTAAGGCAGTAAAGACTTAAACACTCAGTCTCTTCTCTAATATTGCTAAAACTAATTCTGGGGAAAGATAGTCACTTCTACATAAATAATTACTTTTCTATCGCTTACAATTCTTTAATAGAGAAATCCCTCCCCATCAAACATGACCTATCAAACATATTGTTATGGCTCATCATTTTGATGATGCTGTCCCTAGCAAGGACTAGATGTACGAGTTAGTAAATTCTAACATATGACTATTTTAGTGAATGAAGTAAGTTTGCTCTCACTGCTCCAGGAATGTGCTTCAGCCTTAACCTGGAGGAACAATTTCCATTGGTGAGAGAGCAGTTCACTCTCCTACAGTCAGTTTTTGGCTTCCTCCCCAAACCATATTACAAGGCTGCTACTCATTACCAAGTCAGAGGACAGTTTTTAATAAGTTTACTGCTTGAGAGTGGTATTCGCTAACCTACACTAGACCAGTTCAAACTCTGCTTTTACCTGCTGCCACTCAACTTAACCAGGTCTGTCGTTACCGTTCAGTTGAGTAGTGTCAATGATCGTAATGACACATTCTTATTTTTAGAGCACTTAAACGTATGCTGTAAGCTCTACACACATACACGTATAACTCATAAATGAACATTTCCAAAGGGCAACAAGTCATTTTAGAATAGTAATGAATACAAAGACCATTTTGTGCACTGCATGGGAGACGTGGAGTTCAAGATTCTCCTATATCGCTTCTATGAAAATTGGCCCCAAGCAAGCGTATGAGTCATTGATGAATACATCTCTAAGGCTTCATGCTGTGCAGCAAGAGCTGTCAAAGACATTAGAGGAACACAGGGGCGGTGGAGGAGGAGAGAGCATGGGGTTAGAAGGTTATTAAATAAAACCTAGCAATAGGTTTTATGTGAACATTTTCTGAACAAGGTTTTGAAAATGTACTGCCTGATCACTGGGCACAGATCTGACTGTGGCCTTGGTGGCCTCAACTGGCTGATGCTAACAGGGGCTATCAAGACAACTCTCCACCTTCCTAGCCATAACCCAGATCATGTCTGCACTACTGCTGGCAGGAAATCAATGTATTATACCGGGGAAGTGCTGCTACTATGGACAAATTCCCAGTAGGAAAGCCAGAGCATACACCAGGATAACTTATTTATTCCACCATCCCTGAGAGAAACAAGTTACATTGGTAAAAGTGCTTTATGTTCACACAACTGTGTCTTATTGGTGAAACTGGTGTATTATTGGTGAAATGTGTATTACACTCCTCACCACTACAGTTGCTCCTGCAAAACATTCAAGTGGGGACCATCAGAGCATACAAATAGATTGTGGCACAAAGTTCAGATCCAGATCCAGACTTCCACAGTGTTCAGGAATGTTTAATGTTGGTTCAGATCCTCTTTACTGTGGAAGAAATAAAAGCTGGTACCAATTTTATTTCATTCACTGACTAGCAATAGATGTTATGTAATCAATACCAGAACAATTCTGGATATTGACTATGTCACTGTATGGTGCAATCAGTTTCTACCTGTCCAAGGAGTGATTTACAGGGCTCAATAAAAAAATAATGTTTCTAGTTAACAGAGCGACAATTACCATGACCTCTTCTTGTTCCCTTGATTTGCTTATACTCGTCTTGCATCAGATAACAATACAAGCAACATCACAGTCTCAAATTTCTGCTTTCAGATTCTTCTATTCTCCCGGATTCCTTAATCTCTTTTTCCCATACTCTGCTTTCTTTTTTTCTTCCATATTGCTGAGTGACCTCAGTTTATCTACCTGTAAAGTAGGTTTAAAATTAGTGTTGTGAAGTACTTTCAGGTCACCAGATGAAAGGAGCCATATGTAAAATACTATATTATCTTTTAATGTATTTATTATTAACTGGCAAACCTGTAGCTTTGATTTGAAAATATTCTTCAGCTTTAATTTTAAACGCCCTTAAAAGGAGGCAACAATCTTTTAAATAAGATATTGGTTTTTCCTGCTGACCTACATAGACTACAGACGTTTTTCAAGAAATGCCTACAGATTTGATTTTCCCTCTCTGGTAAACAAAATTCACTCATTCATTAGTTATTATCGGTGGCCAAACCATCATGAAAAGTTTTATTTTTATGCACATTAGTTGTTTAATGCACTGAACATAAAGAAAATCAGTAAGTGTAACACTGAATTTTTTTACTAGATACAATAGAAATGTGAAATCTTTGCAAAGCTAAATGACTGGTCTGGCAGCTACACATTTTGAGCAAATGAACACAGTAGTCTCTGCAACTAAACAGTGAATCATTTCGGAGGGAGAACAAGTGGCAGAAATTCTTTCAAATTTTTGTCTTATTTTGGTCAAAATTGCATCTCCTTCCTTCCTTAAAGCTCTAATACAGCACCTACAAATTTAATCCAGCAAGGAAGCCTTTGCCTTTTTTTTCTTCTTTCACTAGGAAGCACACTCTCCATTTTAAACAGAGGAGCTTGCCAAGTGAATTCTTGTTAAAAAAAAACACAAACATTGAAATATACAGACATGCAGCACCATCTACTGGATTAATATATTATGTATAATGTATGACGTGTTCAGAATACATTTCCACAAGGCAAAGGTAGAAAACTGTCATACACATCAAAGATCATTATAGTGACTTCTTTAATCAGCATCAGGGCTCAGATAAATCCATGGACATGGAATCTCCATGGATATCGTGAAATAAAACTTAACACTGATATAGCATTTTATATCCTCACGGCACTATATAAATAACAAGCACAGAAATTGTGTTACAAGAACTTTACGAGGTTGCAATGTCAAGCAAGTTAGGCAAGTTTCCTGTGCAAGTCTAATCAACTTCCTTGGGTATATGCATTATAACATAATCTTTAGTTAACGCTCAGTTACTGTTTTTTTCCATAGGACTCCTGTGAAATGCACAGGATAAATAGCACTCAGTTCATGAGCAGTTACTTAAGATTTTTTTCTTTTAATTGTTCGAAGTGAGCCCTTCTTATTATTGCACACTATTCAAACCCTGCTCCAAAGATAGGATTATAAACTTCCTCATAGTATCTGAGTGCTTCACAAAAAATGAATTAAAAATGACTTATTTGTGAGATGAGAGGCTGGTATTAACCCCATTTTCCAGACAGTGAATTGAGGGCTAGAAAACAAGGTAAAAATGTTCACTAATTTTAGATGAACAATTTGAGGCACCTTTGACCTCGTTTTTCAGAGTATTTAGCATTACAGAACACTTTCCATGTACAAAACACTGCTCATATTGACTTCAAGGGCAGCTATGAGTTCTCATTCTGCAAATCATTCCCCAGTGTATCAAGCTGGGTACCCAAAAATGAGGTACACACGTTCAGGGACCAGCTGTGAAAAGTTTTGTTTATATTATTTGCCTAGCATCACACAAGAACTCTGAAGCAGACGTGGGGACAGCATGCAGTTCTCTAGGGCAAGCTGCTATTTTTTTCCCTATTCCAAATTAGAATAAAAAGTCAAATAAGTGAAATACTCAGTGTGAGAATCAAAATGGAGGGGGGAAAGGTTTGTTTTGTTTTGATTTTGTTTTTTAATTTCCAGTCCCATCTCCCTGGGGTTCCAGACTCCTCACTTTCACATCAGCCTGTTAGGTAGGCTGTCTCAGAGCAAGAAAGCTTGAACACTTGCAGAAACCCAACTCCGCAACTGCTTCCTCCTCCGTATTGCATAGACTCTGCAGGGGGACCACTGGGGACACAGGAGAATGGGTCTCCCTGCTTTCATTTTTGGTGCCTGCACCCAGATCTGGAACAGCCCACCGCAGACTAGACCTACAATGAATTTTTAGGTAATTTAACTGCAGCCTCCTTATTGAACTCTTTCTGTCTGGTTGCAGTTGGGGACGCGGGGGTGCTGCTGGTGGAGCAGCCAGGACCTACAGTGCTTGAGGAGGATCAAGACTCTAAAAAGCAGTTTTTTACAATCTAGCCTGCACTTAACAAGCCACTCACCTGACTTAGCTACCAGGCCATGTGACTCAGTCTGTAGTGACAGTCACTGATCTACATTAGTGCTGTGTCTGTGAATGTGTGACATACTCTGAGTTATTTGTAGGTGTAAAACAGTCAACGTAAAAATGAGCACGGTAGCAACAAAATGTTTACTTTAAATATCTAGTAGTTTATGTTCTTTAATGGTGTATATATCTATACTTTTTTAATGAGTTGATAAACTGGTGGCCCTTCAGGGTTGTAAACATGACACTTGGGGTCCTTGAGCCAAAAAGCTTGGGAGCCTCTGACTTAGTTTATAAGCACGACCTACCATAGTATTATTAAATGACCTTTCTGTTAACTTTGCTTGTTTGTATTCCCTGTGCTTTCCCACCTTTCTCCAGCAGATGGCACAACATCATAGGTTTCATTGGCAAGTGCTGTTCATAGGTCTCACTCATAGGTTTCAATGGCAAGCAGTGCCCTGGCAATGCCTCCTCAGTATTTGGTCTTCATAAAACATTATATAAAACACAAGTTTTCCAGGTGAGACAACCTTAAGGGAACGTACTAAAATTAAAAACAATTTCTTCACGTTGGTAAGACTTCTTATCCAAGGAATTGTAAAACCACTTGAATGTATTTGTTTGCAAAAGGTCGGATGGCCAGAATAACTGTGCCTGTGACATTACACTCTCTAAACTGGCCATCTAACCTTTCACCAACAAATTCATTCAAGTATGCTACAATTCCTTGGATAAGAAGTCTTACCAGTGTGAAGAACTTGGTTTTTTCCTTTTAGTGTATTCAATTAAAGTAATCTCATCTGGAAAACTTTTGATTTTACATAAGTTTTTAATTCATATATTCACTCTCACCCTATTCTATATCCTTAAAGACCCAGCAGAGTAAAACTTCCTAAATATTACACCACGTTGCTGAAACTCTTTCTAAACCCCCCTCCTAGAATGTTGTCATCTTAAAGCAACTACTGGTAACTTGGTCAATGCTCCCTGCATACCTATATCAGATGACCAACATATTTAAAATAAACACTTTGATGCTGCTGTGCTTATTTTTACACTCACTATTTTACACCTACAGATTACTCATAGTATGTCACACACTTTACAGTTGCATGCCTTTCATTTTGTTTTTTCAATCAATATGAATTATTATTCAAACCTCAGTGACGAGTTAACATTCTCACTATGAATACTCCACCTATCATTGGAATACCACGTTATCCTCCATTTTGGCGGCATACTTCACAAAATCTTCATCCTCTTCTCTTCTTGGTCAACAATTCTTGCCATGCCCTTTTTTAACCAAACTTTTGAATTCTTGTATACTTGCAGGACTCCCTAACTATATCAATATCTGTTTTTTAAGCATTTTTATGCTTATCTGCCATTTAACTGCCAGGTATACCACCATTTACTGGAATCCATGCTAACACCATGTTCACACCATCAACACCAGCATTTTATGTCTTAGATCACTGCTGCTTAGCACTGAAGTGCTGTGTTTCCCTCCTTTCAGTTTCACATCATTTACAGGTGTAGCATGACACTACTAGCTGACCAAAGCAGACTGATTCAGGGCCTCCTAGCTTTTAATGGAGCAGGCTGCCTGTATCAAAGACCAAAAACTATAAAACCTTTAACAAACAAACCAACCCTCATGATTTTGGGATCTGATGAATGATTTTTAAACTGTTGGGGTTAGCAATAATTAATTTGCTTGTGCTAAATACACAGTTTTGCTCATGTCCACTGCTCTGAGCGACACACTTTTGTTCTCTGTGCTTACTACATTCTCAGCATTTTGTGGGTTCAGTTATGACTTCCAACACCAGAACAACATATGTGCAAGAAATGCAGCTAGGTGTGGCAGAATTATTTTATATGGCGGCCAAGAGCATGCTCACTGTAGCTTTGCTACTCATTAGGAAAATATAAACTTCTGCATCTGCTGGTACATTGCTCCTGACACAATGTGGAGCACAAGTAAGGATATGCCTCTTTAGACTGAATAAAGGCAGCTCTGACATGTGTGTCTGATTCTCCCACAGTCTTTTCTAGGCTTTCTTCCATATCGAAATGTATGGCATCACATCCCAAGCCGGTCTGCAAAGTCTCTACCTTCATCTTTTAAATTCCTCCTAAAGACCTATTTCCTTCACAGTTCCTGCAAAGGTGCCCATTAGTCTTCTTTTTCACTATGGCCATACACCTCGTGAAAAAACCTGTGTTTTATTTATGCTGCACACTAACCTCTCTGAGCAAGTACATCACTGTACAGTTGCCCATCCTCCCTGCGTCTCCTTCTCTCCCACCATGCAACTTCTCTCTTTGCATCATAGCCCAAAATTAAACTGAAAGGTGCTTGGGGCAAGATGCCTTCAATATAACTATTTTTTTGTTTCTCCCATGCGAGGCACCTAACACACTTTGGGGCACATTTACTGTAATACTCTGCCACTTGAGAACAAGAATTGCTGTTTGCTGTTCCATTAACAGGATTTACAGCATCTCTGCAGGCCAGCCAGGCGAGCAAGATTCACATGCACATCAGCAAGTGCAATAGTCCAGTGGGTAACAAGCATGGGTACAACCCTCCTCAAGCCTAAAAGTCCAAAGCTGCACATCTTGGTAGCACACCCAGCTCCTGTAGGCCCAGGTAGGACAGAGCTGTGTGACTGAAACTGAATTGCTCACTCAGCCTCCCAGGCTCCAAACGGGTAGCTGTGTTGTTCTAGTTCAGTAAAACAAACAAGGAGACCTTTGGTACTTTTCAAGACTAACCAATTTATGTATTGCATGAGCTTCTGTGGGGAAAAATTCCCACTTTATCAGCCATTCTGTAAGTTCCCCATCTTCAAGTGTCTGAAGTGGGATTTTCTCCCACGAAAGCTCATGTGATACACAAATTTATTACCAAGATCCAAAGGGGCAGCTGTGCTGGTCTAGTTCAATAAAACAAACAAGGAGTCCTGTGGTACTTAAAGACTAACAAATATATTTATTGCATGAGCTTTCATGGGAGCAAATCCCACTCTGTCAGACACTTTGAAGAAAAAGAAAAAAGCATCTGATGAAGTGGGATATGCTCCCATGACAGCTCATGCAATAAATACATGTGTTAGTCTTTAAGTGCCAGAGGACTCCTTATAAATGCATTAGTCTTTAAAAGTGCCACAGGACTAGTGTTACCAGATACCAGGCAAAAGGACACGTCCTCCTTTTTAACTTCACGTCCTCTATCCGGCAGGCATTTCACATGATTTTGTCTGGCTTTTTACTTATAGGGTTTAAAGTATGCTGGAATGCCATGTAATACCTTATTTTTAGAGGAAAGCACTCCTGGGCCCCCTAAAAACAGAAGAATATTACATTAATACTATACTTTCTCTGTGTGTACTCCAACATCCTCCTTTTCATACTTCCCTGTCCTCCTTTCCTGGCTTTGGCATCTGGTAGCCCTACCCAGGACTCCTTGTTTGTTCAGCTCCACAGGGCACTTCCACCACCACAGCCGCTAAGCCAGCCCTAAATATGCCCATGAAATAAGGTTCATTTCCCTTTTCCCTCCATCACCAGGAAACAATCCATCCCCAAGGCACTGCCAGCACAAGGGTTACCAGAAGTCAGGCAAAAGGAGGACACGTCCTCCTTTTTACCTTCATGTCCTCTGTCTGGCAAGCATTTCACATGATTTTGTCTGGCTTTTTACTTAAAGTATGCTGGAATGGCCTGGAACACCCTATTTTTAGGGGGAAGCATTGCAGGGCCCCCTAAAAGCAGAAGGATACTACATTCATCCTACATTTTCTCCATGTGTCCTCCAATGTCCTCCTTTCCAAGCTTTGGTATCTGCTAACCCTAGCTGGGGCAGACGGCTAGGACCCCAGTGAGGGGCCAGACTTTGAATTCAGACCATGGGGGTGGGGGCATGAACTCCTCAGACCCCCCACCCGGGGGCACCACACCCGCCTTGGCCCGGGGCGGGGGGGAATGAATCTCCCCGACTTTCAGGCGGAAAGGGAGCATGTAACTCCCGGGGGTGGGCGAACTGAACCCCTTCCCTGCCTCCGGAGCTCCCCAGGCGGAGAGCCCGCAGCCTACCTCCTCAGCACGAGGAGGCGCCGGCGGAACTCCCCGCGACAGGGCGGGGCGGGGCAGGCGCGCGGGGGCGGGGGGATTGGAACGGAGCGGGGCGCGCCCGGGGGCGGGGCCGGAAGTCGAGCGGGCTCCGGCGGCTGACTTCCGGTGAGGCCGGTAACCAAGGGCTGCGGTTGCTAAGGGCGCTGGCGGCCGAGCCGGGCCGAGGAGGCGCCGCCGCCGTCATGAGCAGCGCCGGCCCCGACAGCGGCTCCTGCGCCTCCGTGCTGGCCGAGCTGGCCTGGGACGATGGGTTCGCCGTGCCCGTGGCCAGCGCGGAGAACAGGGCGCTGGAGGAGGAAGTGAGTGCGGGCCCCCCGCCCCACGGGGCACCTCTGCCGGGGTGGGGGGAGGCCGGATCGCCTCAGGCTTCACAGGCCCGCCCGACTCCTGGCTCCTGCCCCAAAATCCGCCTTTCGCCCGCAGCCGGCCCTGGCGTGGAGCCCACCCACGCTTGTCCCCAAAGAAATCCGTTAGTCCGGGCCCGGGGGTCTTCATGTGGCCCTCATGGTGATTTGAGTTTGAGACCCCTGTCATGGACTGTGGAGTTTCAGGGGGAATTATAATCCAATAAGGACACTAGTAGGATCAATATCGGTCCTCTTTCTACCATAAAATTAAAGCGTACAATGGTTTTCAAACTTAGTGATTTTGGAGTAGGTAAACGTATATGGCTATATGCCTCAGTGCGGGTCTCGAAGGTTTAATAATCAACTTGTGTGGTTCTTGAGTTCCATAAGTTTGGACACCCCTGGTCTATGCGGTGTTTTGGACTAGCGAGGGTCATTGGGGCTGTCATAGTGATACATGGGAGGGTTGTTTGGATGCTAAGGAAAACTGTCTGTCTGGTTTCCTCTCCCTCAGTTCCCTTTCAATAAAGATTCCCTACAAAGCTCTAAATATGCTGCTTCTCCTTATTGGATTATAATTCCCCCTGAAACTCCACAGTCCATGACAGGGGTCTCAAACTCAAATCACCATGAGGGCCACATGCAGACTAGCACATTAGCCCAAGGGCCACACCACTGAAACCTTTTCATACAATGATATTGCAAGTAACGGTAATGACAGTGTCGTTGCAGGCTGCAGGAAATAGCTTTAGGGGCCGCATGTGGCCCACGGACCATGTGTTTGAAACCCCTGGTCTATAAGGTGCCATGGGACTCTGGTTGTTTTTGCTGTACACAGACTAACACGGCTACCTCCTGCATTCCTCTTCCTTCACTGTCGAAACCGGGAAGACAGCCTGTGTATTTTTGTGGTTTCCATTGTACACAGCCAATTAATTACAGCAGCGGTTCCCGAGCTTTTCCTTTATGCGGACCACTACATCGGTGGTTCCCAACATTTTCCTCTGCAGTGGCGCACCTTGATACCTTTGATTATTTTGAGGCACACCACTATATAGCTTCCAAATGAACTCATGAATATTCATTAGCCAATCCACTCTTTGAGTAGTTTTTTCATAAAGATGCTGGGGCACACCTGCTCAGGCCTGACCACACATCTGTGTGCTGTGGCACACTGGTTGGGAAACACTGCACTGTATCATCATCAAAAGTTTTTGCAGACTGTGGTCTAACCGCCAAACGTCTAAAGAATGTTGGTTCACACTGGTGTCACACCAAAGCACCACTGTTTAAATTCAGAGAATCTTATATTGCACGAGGATGTCTGTGAAGCAAATTACATTGCAAATAATAATGTAACATCTAATATGATACATAAGAGGTACACAGGACTATATTATTATTATATTCCCCCTGCCCACTCCCACCAGACCTTCTGCAGTACCCTCGTGGACCACGGACCACTGATTGGGAACCACTGAATTACAGCATAGTGCTATTTGAAGACAGCTTACTGAATAGCAGATTTTTTTTGGTTTCAGCTGCAGAAGTTGCAGAAAGAAAAGGCAAACCTAAAAAATCAGTTGACTGACTTTGAAGAACGTTTTGAGGCAATGACATCGCATTTGAAAAATGTCAGGCAGGAGTTCAACTATACACAGGTAAATTCTTGTAACTGGCAAATCCTCATTATCCATATTAGGATTCTGCCTGGTATTGGTCTCTAGTTTATACACATATCTATTTGTCTGAATACCTTTTACTACTGATGAGAGACTTCCCAGCTGTATCTTCCAGTACCTGCCTAGGAAACAAATTAAGGCTTCTCTCAAAACTGGTTTCGTGGTCATTAAAGAGTAATAAATAATGATGGCGTATGGAATGAAGGAATAGATTTTAGGATCATTTGACAACAGGTACATAGAGGCAAAAGGGAGATACCTCTGGCCCAGAAAAAAAATAAAGCTTGGTTTCAATCTGGAAAAAGGTATAAAAGAACATCTTTGTATTGATCAGAAGATGGCTAATTGCTAAATACTAATGGAGATGTAATTCTTGGACTTGAAAAGTGAAATAATACTAAGGGGAGATAAAGCTCTGCTTTACACTTGCGTAGATCCATGACTAGGACACATGGGTCCAAATTTTCAGATAAACGTATGTCCCCCAGACATCAAATCTAGGGATCTTAGCTGCCATGACAACTCGTGTTAGGGGATAAGGATATCTCTGAGGCAGCTAAACCACAAGCCCTATAGGATTTTACTGATCACTATTAACAGCTTGAATTGCACTCAAAACAAATTGGAATCCCATGTAGAACTTAGTGTGGGATACCAGTAACCAGGTAAAAAATCATTTTTCCACAAAGGTGCTTTAAAAATGCTCTTTCTAATGGTTAGAGCAGGGGACTGGGCCTCAGAAGACTTGAGGCCTCCTCCTGATCCCATTTTAAACCATTATTAATAAGGAATACTGTACTCAGATCAGTGGAGTTACTGGTTTCACACCAGCATGAGAGAATTTGTCTACTCTGCAATTAGCCACCCATGGCTGTCCTTGTCATGTGAGCTGGGCTCAGGGCTGTAAAACTGACTTTCCAGCCCAAGTTCTAGAACCCTCTCAGGCTGCAAAGTCCCTAAGCTCAGGTGCCTGCCCCAGCCCAAGCATTTATATTGTCATTTTCCAGCCCATGCTCTGTGAGCTCAGCCCAGCCACAAGTGTTTAATTGCATTATAGAAATACCCTGAGCGGATCAAAATCAGATTTCTGAACTCTGTTGCCTAGTCTGGCACTGATTTGCTATGTGATCTTGGGAGAGACATTATCCTTCAATGCCTCCATTTCCCTCTGAGTGCAGATTGAGTACCTTAAAGCATTTGAAGAGCATCTGCTGAAAATCTACTGGTACCTGCTGGTAGGATTTTAGCAGCTTCATTGCTCTATTTTGCATATATCAGTTCTTTAGCGTTCCATCTGATAAAAAATATGAATCACCTTAGGGAGTTTCCACAGGGATTTCACTTTCTAATCCTCTTGTGAAGGCTACTTCTCATTCAGGAGGCAAAGATTAATTTTCCATTGTCTACTGCTGGGAAATCCCTAAGTTTTGCAGAGAACCTGATTTATTGGGATTAGTGTGCAGGTGCAAGGTGGTCGTGGTGGCCTAGATGATCTGGTTCTTCTGGTCTTAAGTTCTGTGGCTAGTTATGTGACTAAGAGTTAAAAAAGACCCAAATTTCCAAATGATTACAGATTTAGTTTGCTTTTGCACACTCTAATGGAGCCCAGTTTTCACAAGTGGGTCCTCAGAACTTTCTGAAAATCAGCTCTTTAAGGAGTCTTGCTCTGGACCTGCCAGATCACTAAATCACAGCCTGTGATTTCAAATGGATATCTGAGAAGAACCTCAGGTAATGAATCCACTGATACAAGCCATGTGAAAGGGCACTAAGAGGCTGATGGATGGCTTCCCTGCAGCTGAACAGCCTCTTAGTGTTAATGTGCTAGATGCAAGTTTTAATTAGCAATCGAGATGAAGAACACCCTGTGCTCCTTCTTCTGGAAGAGAAAGACTTCCAGTAGGTAAAAGATTAGGTATTGTATAGGGGAAAATATATTAAAGCAATTTTGCCAGACAGAAAGAGGTACCCAGCTGGTATGTGGCAATATCTATGTCAGCTAATCCATCTCAGCTCAAAACAATAGAATACTGTCTGCTGCTTTCCCTCCTGTATCAGACAGAAAGCTTCATATTGATAGAGAGACTAGTTTGATTATGAGTGTCTGTACTGGCTCTGAACTATAGAACAGAGAAATAATGGATTCTGAATCTTGCATGAAGTATTTCTGAATCACTTAACTAGAAATGGAAGGCTAAACTGTGAACATACAACACACGTTGCTGATTTTTTTTAATATTAATTCCATATCTTAAAATCCAAATACCAGTAAGTTGAGCTGCTCTGAAAGTACACTAGTGCAAATCAGACTCTGAATTTCAAAAGCCTTCATAAGTATTTTTTATTTTAGTTCTATGAAATCCCTTGATGCAAATTTCGTAGTATCAGTTTACCTATGTTAGAATTCTTATTTTGGTAAAATAATAAAAACACTATTTAGTCTTTTAACCATTCTATGTAAAATAATGAACTATATTGTTCTTACTCCTATAATATATTATTTATATATTTATTAGTCTCTTTACCGAGCCAGAGAGAATGAAATAGAAACTGAAGAGCACTTTAAAGCCCTTGCTGAGAGAGAGCTTGGACGTCTCAGAAAAGAGATTCAACGGCTGGAAAACGACATGGTTTCCTTAAGAGAAAAGAAAAACAGTCAGGAAGTAAGATTCAAGAATATTGTTATTCATAACCTCTTCTGTTTATCATTGGTTTTCTTGCAATCAGTAGTTTATTTTCCTTAGGAAAATGAGGTCAAAGAAAACAATTTTAACAATACTTGTTAGTGGAGTGCTAATGCCTGGGAAAGCCCACAAGTATTTGTGACCCAGTGTCTAAGGCCTAGTCTACACTGCCAGATGGGGTCGATGGGAGACACACAATCTACATACTGTAGAATGTGTATCTCCTGTTACTTACCCTCCCTTGCCCAGGCATCTTCACTGTGCTATGCCGACTGAAAATGCTCTCCATTCAACACAGCATTACTCTTTTTTAGCGGGGAGGGGGGTGCAGTTACTGCACTGAATGAGAGCACTTCGAGGATCAATTGAACTGGTCTTTACTGGCCGCTCAATTGATTCCGCTATGTTGATCTGTGTGAATACTGACACAGGTGTTTCAGTATAGACCAGGCCTCAGTTTTTGATTGCAGAAATATTAACTGATGAGGTGAAGCCCTCCTGTAGCAAAGCTCAGAAACACTTGTTATTAATCATCAAGTGGCAAAGGTGGGCATGGAACTTGATAGAAAATAAAATGTCAAGTTTTTGTCCCTGAGGAGCACACAGCAAATATAAGCTGAACAAAAGACAGCCAAGAATGAATCCTACAAGATGCACAGCACTATCAAGAAGTCAGTGGGCATCATGGGCACTGAGGACCTCAGAATCAGGCCCCAGAGGAAATAAAGGAGATACGCTACAGATGGAGGACAGTTACAAACAAGAGACAGATGTGTTTAATGGCACGCACCCACACACCTACACCCACTTGTTACTTTCTCTTTGGATATTTTCCTTGTACTTCTTTAAAAAAAATTAAGTTGGTAGCAGATTTATTCTCCATTATACCTAAAAAGGATCTGATGGGATGATTTAAAGTGCTAATCTTATATTTATTTCTGTAAATAAATACACTTAAAACAAGACAGTTATAGGAAACTTTATGTGAAAGAAATAGGAAATGTGCCATGTCTTTTTCTTTTCTTTTTTTCAAGCCATTAGGCTAACTTTTGTTACTTCAGGTTGGCTTTCTTCCTTTTTGTTGACTCTCTCTGGTTCTCAAAATAGCCAAGAGGAACAAAGATCCTCCTTCTGGCTGTACACCTGATGCCAGATTCTGCCCTTCCCTCTCACACTGGGAAGTCCCTTCACAATCAGTTGGGAACACTCATGAAGTACGGCTGTCAGAATTGGGATCTTGGTGTGATGGCATAAGCTGTGCTTATAGTTTCTCACCAAGTATGTATTCACTCCATATAACAGAAGAATAAGCATATTGTGCCGATGGTTCACTCACCTCGGTTTAAGATGATTTTTTTTTGATGCGTGCAAAGTTTGTTCTTTTTAATGGCAGAAACATGAACTAGCATTATTCAAATTGAAGATATTTGCTACAGAAGACTCTTCCAGCCAACAGTATGTTCATCAGTAGGACCCTACCAAATTCAGGGCCATGAAAAACACATCATAGACTATGAAGTCTGGTCTCCTCCATGTAATCTGCTGGGGAATGGCAAGACTGGAGGCATTCAGCTGGGGGTCCTAGCACACACCAGGTTCCAGTTGCTGGTTCTCATGGGGGTGGGGTGGGGGGCTGAGGGTTATGTCCCTCCTTTTAACATGGGCATATATGCAAAATTGCACTCCCCATCTTCAAGCCTTAGGAAGGCACAAACCAGCAGCATTAGCAGAGCTGATCATGTTTCCCTGCCATGAAGCGCAGCCACTGCCAATGTCACTTTGCACTTGCCCAAGGTTAGCAGTTTGGTAGGTAACACTACCCCTTAATCCTTGCACTACACCCATGTTAAAAAGTGGAAGAATGGCCCCAGGTTCCAGAGCTGGTGGCTCCCCCGACTTTTAGAATGTCTCAAATGCCCTCTCCCCACTCTGTGGCTCCAGGGCCAGTGCACAGTGATTAAAGGGGTCTTGGGCTTGCTGTGTATATGGGGGAAACCACAGTGTCCCTTCTTACCCTGATCATAGGACCCTGGATGGTTGTCCATCCACAAGGCCAGCCTCACCCTCCCTAAAACGATGAGCCCCCCAGTACCTTGTGACCCTCATGACTGCACTGCTTTCTGGCTGCTCAGCTCAGAAAACAATGCCTCAGTTGACAGCAGTTCAAAAATAAGTGTGGCAGTACCACAACCCCTCTACAACAGACTTGAAATGCCCTCACAATCCTCCTTGGGTCAGGACCCCTATGGTTATTACCCCATGAAAACCATAAAATTGATGATTTTTAAAATCCTCTGAGCATGAAATTAAGCAGAATAGACCTTGAATTTGGTTGAGACCTAGTCGTCAAACACTGCTAAATTTGTAAGAGTAGGATAAATGCCTGTATAATGCCTTGCATTGTTTCAATTTTCTTTTTTGCTCAGAAAGATAATATGCAACCTTTAAAATTAATTTCTCTCAAACTTTACTAGAATAATATATTCAAAGCCACTCAGAAGCTGGAAGACTTAAGATGCCAGATGAACTGGGATCAGCAAGCTTTAGAGGCTTGGTTAGAGGAATCAGCTCACAGAGACAATGATGCAGCCACAATCCAGAAGTATGCTCAACAGGACGATGGGAAATTAAGAGTATGTAAATATTAGCCCCCGCCCCCCCCAAGCTTTCATTGTAACATGTATATGTTGAACAGAAAAATAAGGCCATTTTTAGCATCTAAGGATTTTGTCATGTCGTCAAGTCAGGTAGACTGAGACTTAGCGAAGCAAGACCACTTATTCCACAGTACTTTTAAATTACGATGGTTTTCAATTTAGCACATTAATGAAATTTCACTAACATTTCTTTTTAAGGTTATGAAGCTAACCGTATTATAAAGAGCTAACATGCACAATTTAATAGTTAATAGAGTTTGTTTGTTCTGGTGAATGAAGCTGAAGTTTAGCCTGAAAGTACATACATTTTTAATTATGGACAGTGGTAACTGTGATAAAATTTTGCCACCAAGTGTTAAAGAGACCTCCATGTTGAATTCAACAGAGAGTTCATCCTAGAAGTCTATGATGTGATTCTCTGGGGAAAAAAAAAAGTGCAAGTAATTTAGATATTCCTGTTTAAATTGGAACTGGACTGCTTAATATCAATAAGGATAAAATAAGGTTACTTGAATAAATTGTCTAGAGCAATGAAAGACTGACATTAAATTTAAAGTACTCTCATCAAGCAATCGTTTTAAAATTTATAAAGGTTGCTCTCAGGTAGATTCTCTCTTAGGGAAAAAAAGTAATTTCTGTTCATAAATTTAAGTGTTGTTTGCAAAATGCTAATTTTACTGCCATCTGTTCTGAACAGACAGTTCAGACACCATAGCTTACACAGACAGTCCCATTGATATTTGAAGGATGCATGAGGAAAAGATTTATAAGGTTGGGCCCTTAGCTTTTTAGGCATTTCAAATACATGATATAGACAATGTCTCATTAACTCCCAACTTATTTTTAACAGCTTTGTATTTATTTAGAACTAATTAAATATAAATATAAATATAAATCATTTCATTTCAGGTGCTGACCCTACAGATAGAAAAGATGACTATGGAAGCTAATCAGAAAAACAGAATTCTTGACAATGAGCTTACAGAAACCATAAGTGCTCAGGTTTATGTATAAAACAACTGAAGATTATTTTCCATCTTTGATGTATTTCTTAAAATTAGAAACCATTACTAATTGGGCTCTACTTTTTTACAGATAGAGCTGGATAAAGCAGCTGAAGATTTTCGCAGGGTTCACCATGAAAGGCAAGAGCTCATCAGACAATGGGAAAGTACAATAGAGCAAATGCAGAAAAGAGACCAAGAAATAGATCACTGTGCTTTGGTAAATCATGTATTCAGGGATCGCTTTATATAAACTTTGTACCAGTAATGAGAACTGGGCTATTATCTGAGATAAAATAACTCTAAGAACATAATGGGCCTTGTCCTGTTCCTTTCTGAATTGTTCCTATTTATATTTGGCTTGTCTGTTTCAAATTTAAGATATATTACAGAAAATTGTCTGTCTTAATAGTAATAATTTTTAAAGTTTTAGTCTGTTAAGTTAAAAACAGCCCCTCTCAACTTAAGGGATTCTGCACTACCCTGGGAGAGTCTAAGGTTCAGTTTTCGGTTCCAGTCTCACATTCTGCATTCCATCAAAGGCTGGAATGCCTTGTGACTGCTGACACTGATTCTTCCCTCACGGGCACATGTGGATCCCATTAATGTCAGTGGGAGTTAGTGCATATCTAAGGTCACAATTCAGCCCTTGTATGTGCTACAAACAGGAAACAACAGTAACTTTTTAAAAAGTCTTTCAAAGTGTTGTTTTTATTACATTTAACAAGTTAATGCCGGCTTCTACCATTTGCCACCTTTTTCAATGTCTTAGACCCTCAGAGGTTTATGCTTCTGTGCAAAAAAATAATTATAATGGAAGGAGGTTAAATAATGCACATTCATGTACATTGTACTTTGTTTTATTTCTATAGAATTTGAAATATCTAGAGAAATATTTAGAAACATAGGTATCAAAGTGGAATTTTTATAATATTCAGAAGCTTCGGATGATAGCTGCACATTTTAGAAGAAGTGTCATGTCATGATATGTCTGAGAGAAGTGTCTGCACTAAATCTTAGCTTTGCTAATATGAAAGTGCCTGAAAAAAGAAGGGAGCTTCAGCTTTGTATGTGGTCCATATTTGGGAGGGAAGACATTCGACCTCTTCAATTGGAGAGATCTGTTGCAAAAAGTATTTTGACTTATTAATTTATCATTATTATGCAACAGTAAACAATATACAAAAAAGAAAGAAATCAGGAGGAATCATTTAGAATGCGAGTTAATGTACAAACTAAGTTGGAATAACCTGACCTCTTTAGTATTGGATGGCATAATTGCTAGGGGTCAGATTCTGCTAACCTTCCCCACGTACTCTGCAGTTAGTCCTGTTGATTTACATTTTGTGATTAAAAAGAAGTAATTATGATTTGGAATAGAGGGAACAGATCAGCTTAGCAAAATGGTGCCATTTTTACACAGTCCCTTTTCAAAGAATAACAAATTAACTGGTGTATAGCATTGTTTCACCAATATCTAAGTTGTTAGTAAACATTTTTACTTATTCTTTAAGAATACTAAAATCCACCCTTCCCTAAAATCTGTAGTGCTAAAGCCCTATACGTACATCTTGGTTATAATTTAACACAGATATTAATTATTACTATTATTGTAACCTCATCTATGCCCACTCCCTTGTTAGAGTCTATTCAAATGCTGTTTATCCCTAGGATCTCCTCCTTTCCTGTCATTTTTCTATATAAGTTTACAGTGCCATCTTGATGGTTTTTAATAGTGAGAGAATCACTGGAATAGAAGTTACCTAACCAAACTATTTGCAGTATTTTATGTTGCTTCATGTGAATGTAATGAGATACATATCAAAAGTAATTTCATGGAGGTTCAGTATGTAGGCTACCACATGCTATTGCATTAATATATATTTTGTTTTGTTTCCTTTTACTAGTAATAATTTTCAAGGTCAAGTAATAGCCAAAAGCAAAGAATAACAGTCTTACAGCCATGGTTATTGCATTGTTTTAAACACGTCAGTTATTTTTATTTTGCTAGTTGTTAGCTGAGATGAGACAGGAAATTCGAAGGAAAGAAGATGTAATTAAAGAGAAGATTCGGTTTTTGGCAAATGAGAATGGGAACAATGTGGAGTATGAAAAGAGAATTTCTGTTGCTGACCGGCAAGCTGCCAAACTCAGATTAGATTACCAAAACCAAGATGCTTATAGAGTTCAACTCCAGGATGAGGTAATGGTGAAGAAATGCTTCAGACCAAAGCAAAAAACAAAAACAAAACCCTTAACTTTTAATAAGCGAAAAGACTGACAGCAAAAATGCAGAAGTATTTGATGAATTCTCTCTCATCTTCTGGTCCAATCCTTATGTTGTAACAAAACATCTGCCCTTCACAATACATGCTGGGTACTGGGGTTTGAATCCTGAGCTTGGTCTTCAGCTGATAATGCAGCAGAGGAGACAGCACATAGCCACTGAGAAAGCAAGCACCTGTGCTGCCTTCTATGGCTGTGTGAATTGTTTTCCCACAATATCCAGGCTGACCGTGACTTCTAGATGCTTTAGGGGAAGGTGTAATGTCCGCTCTTTACCTCACATATAATGCATCTAATTTTTCAGTACTGTAACTTGATGAAAAAGTTTTCCTCACCTCTCCAGATGATCCTCATCCTATGCACAGAGAAATGAGGGTGACAGCCATTTAAATTTTGTCCTAGTTCAAACAGGGCTATTTATTTTCATGTAGCTGTCCAAAAAAGAGGCAACATGGAGTAGTGGATAGGATGGTATATCTGTAAAAAAATGTGACCAATACTTGCATCCCTCCTTCAAAGGTGTATTTTGAGGATTAATCAGCTACCATTTGTAAAGATATCTGAATTTTAAAGTGGTAAATATTATTCTTGCTGAACTATTTATCTCCATTATATCTTGCTGCATAAGTTCCACATGTTAATGTAGTGTAGCAAAAAAATACTTCCCTTTATATGTTTAAAATTTATCATTTAATTTTTATGAAGTGTCCTTGTACCTCAGAATCCTCCCTTAGTTTAATCAAAATAATACGGTGTATTCAGCAAAGTTTGGGCCAGCACCAGTTGTTGGATCTACACTATCATCAACGCCCACGTGGAGCTCATTGAAAGCAATGGGACTCCACATAAGCACAGGGGTCTTCTGATACAGATGCAGGTGCAAGATCTGGCACCATTCTCTTGTCTTATTAAAAATATGTTGGGTCAGATCCTCACCTGACATAAATCAGTCTGACTTCATGCACAGGTTGAGAATCTGGATCATTTTTCCTTTCATTTAGAGAACATACTTTTAAAATATCTTGCACTGTTGAAATACAAGTTTGTTAGCAACACTAACACATCTTTTGAAATTTTTGATAAGGCATCAGAGATAGATTGTTAATGTCCATACACTTATAAAAGAAAGTATTATCCAGTTTCTGGTTTGGTAATGCTCAGCAGTAAGTGACCTTTCTGAAAATTACTTGTTCATAAATGTATTAAAATATTCCACTGTACTCAGTAGAGTAAATGATCTCTTTCTTTATTAGCTGGATAATTTAAAAGCCACTGTGGACAGGACTGCTTCTGATTTAGAGTCTCTGAGAACACAAGTGGTCACCATGAAGAAAGAAATCCAGGAAAAACATACCAGGTAAGAAAGAAAAACTCTCTGAAAAAGTTATTAACAGTCTGTAAAAATCAGGTCTTTAACGTTAGATACTTAAGTCAGCTAGACAACTAGCTAAATATTTTGTGACACAGCTAGACTGTCCTAGTTATTCTATAGCCTTGAAATAGTTCCTGTTATTCTCATTTCAGTGGAGAGAAAAAAAAATCTGGTATGAGCCCTGATTGTCATTTTATGTTTTGTTTAATTTGTGATAACAGACATTGTCCATTACAGTTGTCTGAGACTGACAACCTAAGTGTCCTACAGAGTTACATACCTTTAGATATACTTCTCAATTAACCACTGAAAACATTTTTAGTAGTATTCTGTGTGTACATTTCATTTTAATACACCTTGCCTTGTAACTTTGTTTAGGTTAAGCCATTTTAAAGACCAAAATGTGAATCTTTCAAATAAACTGAAGTTTGTGACTGAGAAGACACTGAGCTTAGAAGAAAAAGCTTTCAGGATGGAAGAAATACTAAAAGAAGAGGAGAAGATAGTTAAGGTAAAGATTTTTTGACCATATCTGCCTCTGAGGATTAATAAGACTTTATAGGTTGTCTGGGACAAGCATTTCTGTATGGATTAAAAAGGAATTTACTCATTAATTATTATGGTGTGCAGCCATTCCCCCTCAAATATGAAAGTAAGCAGGGTTCCTGTGGGTCAGTGCTTAAATAGGAGATCTCTAGGGAAAGCCTTGATGTTGTGCAAAGTGATATGTGGATTTGGTAGTAACATTTTTCCTGTTGAAGAGCTACTGAATCAAGGGATAACAGAGACGTGGTGGAATAGTTTGCATGACTGGAGCTCTGCATTAGATGGGTATAAACTGTTCAGGAAGGACAGGCAGGGAAGGAAAGGGGGAGGAGTAGCACTATATGTAAAGGAGCTCTATGACTGCTCAGAGCTTCATTATGAAAGTGGAAACAAGCCAGTTGAAAGTCTGTGGGTTAAGTTTAGAGGGGAGAGCAACAAGGGGGATGTTGTGGTAGGTGTCTGCTACAGACCACCAGATCAGAAGGAGGAGGTGGATGAGGCATTCTGTGGACAACTGACAGAAGTTTCTAGAGCACAGGCCCTGGTTCTCATGGGGGACTTCAGTTACCCTGACATCTGCTGGAAGGCCAATACAGCAGTGCACAGGCAATCCAGGAAGTTTCTGGAGAGTGTTGAGGACAACTTCCTGGTACAAATGCTGGAGCAACCAACGAGGGGCCTTGCGCCTCTCGATCTGCTGCTCACAAATAGAGAAGAATTTATCAGGGAAGTAGAGGTCAATGGCAGCCTGGGTAGCAGTGACCATGAAATGATTGAGTTCAAGTTGATGATTAAAGGAAAGAAGCAAAACGCAGACCCTGGACTTCAGAAAAGCAGATTTTGTCTCCCTCAGGGAACTGATGGGCAGGATCCCTTGGGAGGCTGATCTGAAGGGGAAAGGTGTCCAAGAGAGTTGGGTGCATTTTAAAGAAACCCTGCTAAGGGCACAGGAAGATACAATTCCGATAAGGAGAAAGCACAGCAAATGTGGAAGGCGCCCACTGTGGCTTAACAGAGAGCTCTGCACTGAGCTGAAGCATAAAAAGGACGCTTACAGGAAGTGGAAGCTAGGACAGATGACTAAGGAGGCATATAAAGATATTGCTAGGGACTGCAGGGATAAAATCAGAAAGGCCAAAGGACAAATGGAGTTACGACTAGCAAGGGATGTGAAGGATAACAGGAAGGGGTTCTACAAGTATATCAATAACAAGAAGAGGATCAGGGATGGTGTAGGTCCCTTACTGAATGGGGCAGGCATCCTCGTGACAGAGGATGAGGAAAAAGCTGAAGTGCTCAATGCTTTTTTTAGTTCAGTTTTCACAAGCAAGGTCAGCTCCCAGCCCACTACACTAGGTACGGGGGACTGGGGAGAAGAAGAGAGGCCCTTGGTGACAGAAGGTCAGGTTAGGGACTGCTTAAAGAAACTAGATGTGCACAAGTCCATGGGGCCGGATGAACTGCATCCGAGGGTGCTGAGGGAGCTGGCTGATGAGATAGCAGTACCGTTGGCCATTATCTTTGAAAACTCGTGGCGAACGGGGGAGGTGCCAGAGGACTGGAAAAAAGCAAATATAGTACCTATCTTCAAGAAAGGCAAAAAGGAGGATCCAGGGAATTACAGACCTGTCAGCCTCACCTCAATCCCTGGAAAAATCATGGAGCAGCTTCTCAAAGAATCCATCCTGAAACACTTGGAGGAAAATAGAGTAATCAGGAACAGTCAGCATGGATTTACCAAGGGTAAATCATGCCTGACCAACCTCATCGCCTTCTATGATGAGATGACTGGATTTGTGGATGCGGGAAGAGCCGTTGATGTGATATACCTTGACTTTAGCAAGGCTTTTGATACGGTTTCCCACAGCATTCTCATTGGCAAATTAAGGAAGTATGGGTTAGATGCGTGGACTGTAAGGTGGATAGAAAACTGGCTAGAACAACGGTTTCAGCGTGTAGGAATCAATGGCTCCATGTCAAGTTGGCAGGCAGTAACAAGTGGTGTGCCCCAGGGGTCGGTCCTGGGGCCAGTTCTGTTCAATGTTTTCATTAATGATCTGGATGATGGGATAGATTGCACACTTAGTAAGTTTGCAGATGATACCAAACTGGGGGGAACGGTAGACACCCTAGAGGGCAGAGACAGGATTCAGGGAGACCTAGACAAACTGGAGCAGTGGGCCAAGAGGAATCTCATGAGGTTCAACAAGGATAAGTGTAAAATCCTGCACTTGGGACGAAAAAACCCCATGTACTGCTACAGGCTGGGGAGTGATCAGCTAAATAGCAGCACTGGAGAAAAGGACCTGGGAGTCATGGTGGATGGGAAGCTGGATATGAGTCGGCAGTGTGCTCTTGCTGCCAAAAAGGCCAATGGCATACTGGGCTGCATCAGAAGAAGTGTTACCAGCAGATCAAGGGATGTGATCATTCCCCTCTATTCTGCACTAGTGAGGCCACATCTGGAATACTGTGTCCAGTTTTGGGCTCCCCACTACAAAAAGGACATGGACAAATTAGAGAGAGTCCAGAGGAGGGCAACCAAAATGATCAAAGGGCTGGAGCACAAGCCCTATGAAGAAAGACTGAAGGAACTAGGCTTATTTAGCCTGCAGAAGAGAAGACTGAGGGGGGATTTGATAGCAACCTTCAACTACTTGAAGGGTTGCTCCAAGGAGGAGGGAGCTCGACTGTTCTCGGTAGTAACAGAGGGCAGAACGAGAAGCAATGGCTTCAAGTTACAGCTGGGGCGGTCCAGGCTGGATATTAGGAAAAACTTCCTTACTAGGCGAGTGGTGAAGCATTGGAATAAGTTGCCTAGGAAGGTGGTGGAATCTCCATCTCTGCAGGTGTTCAAGTCCCAGCTGGACAAAACACTGACTGGGATGATCTAACGGGAGTGGTCCTGCTTTTTTTGGCAGGGGGTTGGACTAGATGACCTCGTGGGGTCCCTTCCAACCCTATGATTCTATGATTCTATGATTCTAAGGCCCCAACATGGTATTGAGGGGCACTGAGCAGTGCCATCTTTCAGATCAGATGTACCTAGAGCTTGACCTTTTGTGGTTATTAAACAGATGACAGAAGTTTTACTCAGAACAAAGGTTTTGTGGCTAAATTTCAAGGAACTATACTAAAAATGGTCAGAAAATAGTAATCCAGTTTCATGGAGGATTTTAAGATTTTGAATTTGATTTTTGTTCTGAGTCAGAATAAAAATAAAAAAAAATTGAATTACCCAAAATGGAATTACCATTCTTTGTCCATTTCTACTGGGAACCAGCAGCTCTGGAAGCTTGGGCTGCTGATAAGCTGTGAGCCTAGATACTCTGGAAATCTAGGGTTTTCACATTTTTGCTCCCTGTCAGTGAAGCAGGTGAGCTTTCCTATACTTTATTTAAAAATAAAAATTAAAGCACCAAATTCCCCATTTCCCAATTGTTTAATAATTCTTTTAAAATATATTTAGCCTCTGACAGCTCTGAACACCTAATGGCAGATCAGGTGTTCCCAGAAAAAGGACAACAAAAACTACAATGATACAAACCATCACAATTTTTTTCTGCCGCTTATTTTTCCCAAATACTGCCTTATGTTTTCAAGCATCAGCTGTGTGGAACTATTACGCAGGGCTCTGTAAACCCAAAGCTCTTGGAAACCTTGCTCTGCGCCAGGTGTCAGGAAATAAATCAAATGGAAACAGCTGTCCAGCTGATAGGTGGACCAGTAGAAACAGTATAATACAAGAGTGTGTTTGCTTAAAAGCTGTACTTTACTTACCCTCCAGCACTTAACATATGTCCACAACAGGTTAGTAAAGCATCCCATCCCTCAAAAACTACCAAAGTTTTGTGAGACTCTCAAGCAGTAAAATGGAAGCTCTCCAGTTGGCTGATCTTCCAGCTGTCTTTGGGGGACCCCAAAACAGTGTCTAAGAAGAGATCCCTGAAGAGTCCGAACCTCTCCCCCTCCATTTATCATTGTTAATAGACAATACCACATCAAGAAAAAAAAAACTTGCTGGGCAAGCAGTTTCAAAAGCTAATTAGGAGGTTTCCTGATATTACTTATTAGTCTGATGTGTTTGTACAGTGTCCGTGTGTCATACGTCTCCGAGAGGGCATGCACGGATAAGCTTCTTTCTTTTTCCTAAAATACAGATCCTAGCACGTCCACTGGACACGGTCGGGAAGGGATATGGGTGCAGAGTGAGATAAGGTTGAGAAAAAGGCTCCTGTCCTCTCCTGGCTTAGTCATGTTGACACTGCACAGCCCTGCAGAAAGGCCTACCAGTTGGGGCTGCTGTTAGTGCAATACTGATAATCATACTTGTTGCTATCAAGTTGCCCCTGGGCCTTTTACTGCTCTATCAAAATCTAGCTGTACAAAACACTGCCCTCATGATAGGACTGGGAACTTTCTTCATGAATGTAGCTGCTGTGTTATAAAGTTACTATGGACATTAAACTGCACGTTGACTATAAATACACAGTTTAGAGAGAATAAGCCTTAGCTACATATATAAATTAAAAATAGGGTTTACTACTAAAAAGTTAAATATGAAAGTTAGCTGGAGTTATATAACATTTCTGTAAATTGAAAACTGTATTACTTCCCCTTAAATCTGTTAGCAGGTTGGGTAAGCTATTAGCAGAGTTTCTTTACTTACATATCTGGTGGATAACTCAAGTTGACACTGAGCTAGGCAGCTCTACAGCCTTGGGGTAATATTTTAAATAAAATGAACTATTCTTGAACAATGCCTGTAACGTATTAGTCAGAAGCATGCTTTCCATCAACATTAGGCATGCATGTCTATTTGCTGCATCTATTAATTTACTGTGAAAAGATATTTACTAAGAACAATACAGACAAAATCCCATCCACTGCTTGTGCTTCAGTTTCCTAATGTTCTCCAGATGCTGTAGCAAAGCAGTGTTATGGGGACAGAATCTTATCTCATACCCATTTTTATTTTGGGAACCTCTTTTTAAAAGGAAGAAAATCTTTTTTAAATAAATAGAATGTAAAACTATAAAACCGCTTTAAGATCTTAATGACCAGAGGACCAAATTCTGCCAGTTTACAGTTTTACCATAGTTTTCATTACTTCCAAAAACTGGGCCTAACTGCACACATGGGTGGTCATAGAAATTGAAAATAAATATGTCCTCAACACAGTTTAAAAAGATCACATCCTCTTTTAGGGCCTGACTCAGAAGCCATTTTCCATTGAGTACAGTATGCTTTGGATCAAATTCATACTTCCCCAAAGTTCACAATTCAGTAATTCGCCTTAACAGTTATTCCAGAAATAAACCTTTCCCTTTCAACCCTCCTGCCTTCAAGTCATCTCTCAATATTATTAACAACTGTGACAGAAATGCAAAGCTTTTAATTTAGGTCATGCCAAGTAGAAATCCTTTGTTTATTTCTTCTTCTTGTTTTTAAGGTAAGCATATATTTTGTTAATAATTTAAAGTGTGTGTGCATGTGTGTGTGCACACGTGTGTGTGTGTGTCCACACATGTATGTGTATTTTTACTACATTATAGGCCATACCAGTGCTTTTTACCTATCACAATTAGAGTTCAAAATTGTGTCTTACTACAGTTGATGACATCTCTAATACCTAAAACTGAGCAATGAGATGAATTTCCTACATTGCTTCAATTGTTAATGGTATCAACTGCAGCACAGATACCTCATCTTAGGTCCTGATAAGTTTAAAGAAAAAGGGAAGTGATTTTAAAATGTACGAATACATTTTAAAATAAAACCGTATACACATTCTGTTATACATTTTGATTCTTAAACAATCAAATGAACATTGTGAGTCATTTGTAATAAATCAGAACCAAAAATTGACCCTATTTTACAATCATGTATTGGAAAGGAACAAGGGGTGAAACTGGAAAGAGGCAAGAATGCACAGTTTGCTGAAATGGAGAAGGGACTAAAAGGGACAAAGTCTCTCAAAAGTGCACCCCAATATTTTTGCAAGGACAAAACTTCCAGGACATGTTGTTATCCTCCATAGTCAAAGACTTTTTAAACCAGCAAAGAGTTTTTGAAGCTTCTGGTACTAAATTTCATTCTTCAGTGTCTCATATATAGAATATTTCACATGTATCATTCTTTTCTATGAATGATAAAGACAAACATGTCTTTATCCAACACTGACTTTGTGCGCTTAATAAGTAATTTTTCATCAGGAAAAAGAAACACAAATGAACCAGTTGAAAGAACTCCATTTCAAGAAAATTCAGGAGTTACAGGTACAGCGAGACAAGGAGAAGTGTATTATTGCAGAAATTGAGGGAACCCAAGCATCACTTAAAAACCTGAATAGTCGGTTACGCAGGCTTGATGCAGACACCTTAAAGCAACAGGAAATCATGTATAATCAGGTAAAAGTGTTTACAAGCCTTCAATTTCATCTGTGATGATTCTTTGGGACTAACATATGAACAGCTTGTTAGGGTTTTTTGTCTTTAAAATGCAGTTTCAGAAATGATCAGTGCTTGAGATGATTTGTGGATCATCGCTGCAAATGCATGAATGAAATTGACTTTGCATGTGTGTGCGCGCATGCATGTGAATTTTTTTTTGTAGCTACTGTTCTCCCATTTAATTTTCCAAATCAATTATTCACTTTGTCTCTGAACTACTGATGCTTCAGGGTAAATTTTCAAAGCAATACAAGAGAGGTACATGCCCGAATTCTGTTACTTGCTAATGGGATTTATGTGCATATCTCCTATGCACTACTTTGAAAATTTGCCTCTTTATATCCATTTCCACTGGTAATAGCAAGATTGCCACACTGCTGCAAGCCTCCCTATCTGAGCAGTTTGTGTTTTGTTACACTTTTAGGCGATTACTTATGATCCATCTGCACACACCAATCATTTAAGAGCATTTTGTTAGTTTTTCACATTAAAATGAGAAGGCCTATAGGCCATAAATTATTGTAAAATAACAATAGCTTAATTAGGTAACTGTCCTAAAGCCAAAATTTAGTTCCCAAGTTTATATGCAATGTTTTAGCATTACAGAAAGAGCTATAATTACTTATCTCAGTCTCTCAATTTGTTTTTTTTTTTTTAATAATTTTAACAGGATTTTTATATTCAGCAAGTGGAGCGTCGACTGTCACGGTTAAAAGGGGATGTTAACACAGATGAAAGGCAAGTTTTAGAAGCAAAAGTTGCCGAACTTACAAAGACCTTAGAAGAAAAGAAAGATGCACATAATCTGTTACATGCCCAGCACAAGAAACTTCAGGTAACTTGTTTATAATATCATCTTTACTGATAAAATTCTAACAAACTAGCTTAGGCAGATTTCTCCTTTATTCATTAAAGTAGTACTAGATAGACTATAGAGTATGTGACTTTCATGCAAGTCACATAGATGACCTCTCACCACGCTCCCCTGACGTCCCTTGTGGGAAATGGATAGCTACTGGACGACTGAAGTTCCTTGGCATGAAGGACTTAGGTTAGAATAGAATTAGAATAGAATCATAGGGTTGGAAGGGACCGCATGATCTCATGTGGTGAGCACAAACTTAACTTACTTTAAATCAACTTTATTTTCAAACAATCAAAGCTCAGCATGAAACTTTTCAAAGTTCTCTTCACAAGAGGGCATCAGTAAGAGACAATGACAGTGTTGTGTTCCATTGACACTAACTCTTACGTACTACGATACAATTGCTTTATATTTGTACAATTGCTTTATATTTGTTTTTGTCTAATTAGGATTAAAGTGTTTAACTGCTTACAAGGAAAATGCTCAAGTTAACAGGCACAAATGTTGATCCAGCACTTGTACAAGTGACTCTTTTTTCTATTTTTAAAATGTTCCTTTATATAACAGGTCACTCTCTGTTACGCTGAAATTGATAAATGCAACAAAATTACTTCTACATCAGCTCATTATAATTCCGACACACCTGTATTTGTTCTATGTATAGTTATATACATATAACTTTGCTTCTCACCCCCAATTATCCCCAAATTTTGGCCTTTGTTTTGTTTCTTTAAAAACAATTTTCAAACTATGAAGACTTTCTCTTCAAGTAAGAAAAGTCTAATTTTAAATGGCGCATGGGAGTATATCATGAGTTGTCCATCAAAGACTAGGTTGAGAGGTAATTTGATCATGGGCTATAATCACCTATCTAGGGAGTGGAGTGCTCTTTAGTCAAATAAACAAAGGTATAACAAGATCTAATGGCTGGAAGTTGAAGTCATCAGTGTTCAAACTGGAAATAAGATGCACACTTTGAACACTGAGAGTAATTAAATATTGGAATAGATTTCCATGGTATGTGGTAAATTCTCCATCATTTGGGAGTCTTATCCAAAATTAGATATCTCCGTTAAAGTTATGCTCTGTGTAGTTCAACCATAAATTGTTGGTGTCCATACACTGAAATTTTGTGGCATGTTATGCAGGAGGAAAGATTAGATCATCATTATGGTTCCTTTTGGTTCTAAAATCTATGACTGAATGAATATATATGTTGTGTATTGGTCTTGTAAAAGGGTTTCTGGCACCCTAACTAAAATATTTCAATAGCACCATGAACTAGAACCCCATCATGCTAGGGACTGTACAGACAACACAAAAATATAACAAATTGTTCTTGCCCTAAATATTATATAATCTGTTATTTTTAAATGACTTGCTAGCATTTGATAAAAATCAGTGTCCAGTGTAACAACAAACTAAAAGCTATTATTTTCTAACAGAGTGATGTACAATTTATCAAGAGAGCAATGGATAAGACAGGAGAAGAAATGACGGGTCTGACGATCAGAATAGATGAACTAAATCTTTTCAATGACAAATCAGAGAAAGAGTTAAAAAAAGCTAAAGCTCTGAAGCAGGTATGATGATAGTTTGCAGTTGTTTACTAAAGGAAAGTTATGAGGGATTTTTATTTCTTTCTTTTTAAAGAATAAACTATCTAAACACTCTTAACTAATACTTTTTGGGTTATTTTCCACTTTTCTTTGTGCTGGGTCATCACCTCCCAGAGGGAAATCCTATGGAGTTTCCTGACCTCTCAGCTTCCCTGTAAGATCCAGCTTTTAACTGAAGGACAATTTCCTGGCTACTGTCCCATTAGCTTGCAGTGCCTGGGGAGGGCGTAGGGATCACAGCCTCTGATCACCTCAAGTCACTGGGCTCCACAGAGAGTTCAGACACCATTGTCAAAATCCCTTGCATTTATGAAGCTGTATCCATTTGGGAGGCTAGGGAGAGGACGCTTTGCTGTGTGAGGTCTATTACTGATATTTCTTTAAGAAATCATTAATCCTAAAGTAGCATTGATTTCAGATAGAATATCCAGGGAACTGGAACTGGACAATGTATAAAGAGCAGGTGAACTCCAATTGTTCCCACAACCAGGTCTTTGAAGTCTTGTGGGAGCCACACCTGCAAGAGGGGCTTGCATAGAGAGGAGAAAGAAGGAGTTAATACTCTTTGGCCAGCACGCCCCATACACAGATTTTCACCTCTCCGATTCTGAGGCTGATGGGATGTTCTGGCTCACTAGTGTAAATACTGCATATCAACAGACAGGATGCACCAAGTACACATAATAATTCTTTCCCTTCCACTTTCTTCATTTTTGCAAAAATTCTATGGTTTTCGTATGTTCTAAAGTTTGAAACTAAGACTTTGTGTTTGCTTTTTCTTCCTCTCAGCAAGGCTTATCAATATAGCCTTGGGAGGATGCTTGGAAATGTAGCTTCTATATAAATCACAGCTATCCTTTTGTTTGATATATTAATTAGAATAGATTTATTTTAAAGTCTATTCTTCCTTCTGCAGTAAGACACAAGGGAGAGGTGCAGAAGCCCCTGAAGCACTTGAAAAGGTGAAGCAGGAGCTGTGCAACAGCTGCTACCTTATCCTTTTCCCTGTCCCCAAGAGAACTCTGGGTGGTCAAGGCTCTGCTGAATGTAGGACAATAAACTAAGACTCACTGCCGGCTATTGTGGGACAGAAATGCCATTTAAAGGGTGCTTTACATAAAAGTGGACTTGTAAAAAGAAAAAAAAAGTCAATTTAAAAATAAATCAAGTTGAAAAATATACCTTTTAATTTTGCATGTCTCTTTTCTGGCATTTGATAGGACTTGATGATTGAAGATAACCTCTTAAAGTTGGAATTGAAACGTCTTCAGGATACACTGCACAACAAGGCAGAACAAGTTCTCTCACTGGAAAAACGAAAGCTACAGTTAAATACAGCCATGGAAGAAAGAACTGAAGAAATTAAGGTTCATAAGGCAATGATCGACTCACAGATAAGATTTGTAGAGCAGGAACGACAAAGAATAAGGTAGTTACCATGAATTTTCAGAACATTACATTCAGTGTTCTTAAGTGGAAAATAGCAACACAATCAAAAATGCATTACGATGTTCTCCAGAAGGGCTAGATGAACTGTGATCATTCTACAATTCCCCTCTCAAACAAGCAGCTGGTAGATTCTCTGTCTTTGAGGCCAGTGTTCATAAATTAATTTCTCTGCCACCATTTTTTAAAATCACTTTTGTCTAGTGTCTTTCATGTGAGATCTGAAAGTGTTTACAAATGGAGGAAAACATTATCCTTACTTCCCAAACAGAAAGATTGAGGATTATAAATGACTTGCCCAAAGTCACATAGCTAGTCAGTAGAAGGCGTGGAAATCAATCTCAAGTCTCCTGCTTTAACTGCTAAGAAAATTTCTCTTAACTCTCTGCTATCCCATGTCACTACCATGAACAAGAAATCATCAGTTGTCCAATATGGAAAGATCTGGTATTATCTGTAACTACATACCTGCAGACAGGTAGAATCCTTTAAGCTCAAGTGGTAGAGGCCTGGGCTTTTGAAGTCAGTGGCCCTGTGTCTCATCCTCCACTGCTGCTTTTGTTCAATGTATGTGGTGACTACATTGTCTGTATATTTGGGGCTCTGAGCTAGCTACAAAGCCAAGTCATTTTTGATGAGAGGATCTATTCATCAGGAGCAAGTACTTGAGAGAACTGTGGTCTCCATGGGTGACCCAGTAAGTGAACAATTCTTACAAGCATTCAGAGACTCTCTATTAATAGCCCCATGTACTAGGGTTTTTAATCTCCTGGAGACCAGAAATGGTAGGCATACACCAGTCAGTTGATTATGCTGGTAAACAGATACTAGAAAGTTACAATAAAACAATGATTTCTTTGTTGCCTTCCTAATAAGCAAATTAATTCAAGATATTCACTATACTCTTTAGTTCTGACCTCCTAATATCTGTCTTGTAGTGAGTGGTTAACCCATCTGGGGAGTAAACACTCAACAGCTGAGCTGGCAGCCTTTTATTCACCCCTCTGCTAACCACACCCTACGCAATAGGAAATTAGAGTCATTTAGTTTGACTAAAGCTTAACTCCTCACCCAGAGTGCTGCCTGTATATTTTTCCTTTGACAATTACACAGCTAATTAGTACTTGCATGTAATTTGATTTGGGGTTGTTGCCTGCTGTTGCTGTTTCTCATTTAGCAGTAGAAATATTAAGATATGATCAGCAGGGGGCATCTTATGCAGCTGTAAGACTTAAATGCCAAATTGTTAAAGATCTAGGGGAGGAGCACTGCAGAACTTGCTCTGATGGAGGGATCTGAAATTTGTCTGCTTTATGCAGTAGCGTGAGAGAAGTTATGGGGGGTGGGAAAAGGACAAGATGTCTGATGTTGCAGAGGCCTGGGAACAAATGTACCTACCTGACAGCAGCAGCAGTTTTGCTTTTATGGCTAACCCTGTATGCAGGTTGAGATTTCTGCAGTCACAGCAGCAACTGCAGCTGCAATGAAAGAAATAGTCTATCAAGCCATATAAGGCAGAATCGTGTTATATTTTTCAAACATCTGTCAATGTGTCATCACTTTCCCCTTTTGATCAGTGCTGAATTTCAAGACCGTCTAAGTAAAATTGATAAACTAAGATGCAGATATGAAATTCTTACCATCGTCATGATGCCTCCGGAAGGAGAAGAGGAGAAAACTCAGACATACTATGTCATTAAGGTAACTGAGTTAACTTTATTGTGGGAATGCTTTTAAGCAACTAAAACTTATACATCATCATCGAATGTTTAAACTTCAGCTTTCCCAGTTCTACTCCTCTACTCCCGTCTCACTGCCCTAACCCTGAGGCAAACCTCTTGCCCTGTCATCTCTTGGAGAAAGCTCCTATCTGCATTCTTTCCTGGAGAGATAGTTATTTGGTCTTTACCGCATTTTCAGAGTGGAGAATCTTCTATCTGACCAGCCCACTTTTCTGAATGGCCATGGGAAATATCAAGACCTTGGGCCAAAACGTCTTGCTCCTTCAGCTATTATTCATTAGAAATGAATTTTAAAAAAAATTGTGGTACAGAATTCAGTTGAATACAGTCTACTGGAATCTAGCTCTGAAGTAGTAGTTTAGGCCCCTGTCTCTCAAGCTGCTCTATGGGCATTCAACCGAGTGGTCAGAGCCCCATTAATGTAGTTTTTATTGGTTTTAAAAAATTGATACAAACTAATCTCTCCAGTCTGTAACAATCTGTTTTACAGGCCACAGAAGATTTTAGCAGCTCTGTTGAAATCCATATACAAAAGGAAAGGGCTGATCAGTGTTCCTTCCCTTTTACTCCTAAATTCTTATCACCCAAGAATAGCTTTGTCATTAGAGAATGCATTGACAACTTACCTCACCATATGGCTCTCAAACACAAAAGAAGCTGAAGTTTCTGGCTATGCAGTAGTTAAGGCTTCTAGCGTGACACACAGGTGAATCCCTGTGCCTATATGGAAGTCAGCTTTGGATCAGTGCTCATGATAAGATCAGGGTCTAAGACTGAGCACATTAGAGCTCTTGTAAGAGTACAGACAAAAGTTTTGTTCATAACTACTTAAAGTATTCTTAAGTAATAGTTAAAGTATTTTTCTGTTATTGTACTATAATTGGTGTGTGTTAGTAAGACCCAAGGATGTCCATCCCAATGTGTCTGTTCAGCTATTTATCTATCTCAGAGCTCTGTTTTTATTTTCAGGCTGCCCAGGAAAAGGAGGATCTTCAACGTGAAGGGGATGATTTGGATGCAAAGATCCGCAAAGCTGAAAAAGAAGTCATAGCCCTGCAAAATACCATGCAGGTGCTTAATAACTGCAACAGCAGTTATCGAAATTCTTTTAAAACAGTGACAGAGACAAGTAGGTAAAATTAATACTGGTATTGCTCATGTGAGCTAGAGCTGACATTGTAAGCCAGGGACACTCCAGTAAAGCAGTGATACCAAAATAAATCACTTACAGAAGACACTGATAGTAGCAGAAGAGAAAGTAATTTTGAATGCTGCTGTCAGTGCACCTGGGCAGAGCAGAAAAGACTAGGTACAGGAAAACAGGAAAAATGATTTATATGCTAACTCTTAAGCCCAAAGAAGGATTTTGTGAATTCTTGAGTACAGCAGACCCACAGTAGGGATGTACAAAGTGTCATAAAGAGGCTACACAAAGTAACTCTGCAACAAGGCCCTTAATCAGTGATAGGAGGAATAGGTCTGAAGAGCACAAAGCCCCTGGTGGCACACAGCAAGGCAGCGGGGCTGTGAGGCACTGATGGAGACAGGACCCTTATCAACAATATTGGTTGTTTCCTGTTTTCACAAGAGCACAGTGCTGCTATCCTCAGGTAGAAGGTTGAGCTGAGGCTTGCGCTACAGTGTGTGGCACAGACAACTTTAAACACAATGAATCTCCATTCTCCACAGCAGTTTATGGAATCCTGGAGGATGTAATGTCATTCACCTTTGGTTGAGACCTCACTGCAAACTTGCAGCTAACAAAACCTGCTTTTTTTTCATCAGACTTCTTTCCTTAGTTTTAATCTCTGATCATGCTCATGCAGAAAAATCAATAACTGTGAAGAAAGGACTTGGGTTTTTTTTGTTTTTTGGGTTTTTTTTAGCTTTTGCGCCCTCTACTGTCTGTTCAGCAATGGTGCTTAAGCCTTTTTGATAACCAGTCACTTTCCTCCTTGTTTTTAGATGACACATTTGTGGGATATTTAAAAAAAATAGGCTTCTGGGGATGTTCACTGGAAATGTGGCATAAAGTACAATCAGGCACTGTGGGCCCATTTGGACACAGACTTCCTTTAAAGCCTTCCCTTTTTGGTAGTTCTTTTAACATTTCAAGTATGCATCTTATAGTACACTACCAGTATTTATTTTAGTTATATAGTTGAGTGATAAAATTTTAAGTCTCCTAAAATACTTATTGTATAAGTCTACAAGAAAGATGCAGCTGCTTTTCAGAAGCATGGGAGACAATTTGACATGTTTAAGGTCCCTTCTTGCCGCAGTAGAGACTTTAATCAATTACCTAAAAATCAAAAACCGTTTGAAGTGTTTGAGTTTCATGGGGTGATTCAACCTTGTATTGCCAACTATACTTCCTTTTCTGATTTACAAATACACATTATTCAGCAACTGATCATGGTAAGATCAGGTATTTAAATTACTGAATCTACTGACCAGGTTAGTATAATGCAGAGTTGCAGATTCTCAAGGCAACCTAAAACAATACTTCTGTTACCCTAGCTCCGGTCATACACAATGTCTTAGTGTATTGTTCTTAAATACGTTTTGGTGCACTTACTTTAAAATGCAGCCATACCACAGCTTTGGGATGAAAATTTAATGTTCTAAATATGTTACTGTGCACACTTTGTACAGTGTTAACTCTGTTGTAGGTGAGGAGTATGAAGAAAAGATGCAATTAGAAGAAGAGAAAAGAGCTGCTGATGAAAAATACAGATACAAGCGACGACAGATTAAGGAGCTTCAGGAAGATCTTCAGGTAAATGGTTTCCCTGGTGTAGGCAGTTCCCCACCCCTCATTAGGATTAGCAGCAGTTTAGGAATAGTTTTCCTCATTCTCCTTTTGGAATTTTCTTCACCCCCCTCTCCTTCCACTTGTGGACATAAAATTTTACCTCATGAGGGTAAAATCGGGAAACGTGTCAAACTCATAGGATCCCAAGTGCCATTTTCAAAATGACATAGGCACTCATAAATTTAGAGGCCCTTGATTTTCACTTTACCCTCCTTATGTCTTCCTGTAGCGGGTTTGCACAGGACTTTCCTGTTACTTTGTTCCTCTGTACCAACAAACCACTTAGACACCTTGGATACAATCTTCCCACCAGTGACATCTGTTTACAGGTTGCTTGCCTACCACCTAGTTACAGAACAATTCAGCTTAACAAGCTCAAAAGCTTCAGTCTCAGCCACCAACTCTGAGAAGCTCACCCTTCCCTGTGGTTTCTTGCTTTCTGTCCCCCTTCTTCTCCACCTCCCAACGCTTCCTTCTTGTGAGCCTTTCATAGCCCAGCAGCTGTTCCCTACTGGCCCACTAAGTGCAGGCTTACTCAGCTGGCTTCAATTCTGCATTGCTAATTGGGGCTCATGTGACAGAGGGCTGGCTAAGCTTTCTTTTACTCAGCACCCCATCACGCCTTCCAAGTCGTTTTTATCAGCATGAATAAGAATTGAGCTCATGCCTGTTCTTAGACCACAAAAGGATTTGCGGGGCATCAGCTGGTTCCACAGAATGCATTACCTTCCATGCCAGCTCAAGACTGCCTCAGCATCTAGGCACAGCTGTGAACCTCCAGGTGACCTGGAAGCCTATGTATGTGCCCGGTATATGTATACTGTGCATACACATCCACAGCGGTCACTTGGCTCACTCGCTTGGGTCTAAAACTGGAAATTTGCTGAGTGGCACGTACAGCCTGTAGGCATCTGAGTGCCATTGCCGAATTACTGTGACCTTCTCACCCTAGTTAGGCCACTGCTGCTGCAATCCCCATCCGAAGTGAGTGGGAACCAAGTTCATGTTTTGGTAACTCCCAGTTTGTGAGCCTGTTTCTAAAAACAAACAAATTATCATGCAAGGGGTCTGCCATCTCCATGAATACATCCTTAATGCCTTGCTTAGGCAAATCCTAGTCTCACCACCCTCCTGTAGCATTATAGACTCCCCTTGGCCTCAATCTGTTATTGAGACCCTCAGGCTCAAAAAGTCAGCTCATTCTACCATGCCAGAGTTCTTCCTGCAGTATCCTAACTTACCCAGTCGCAAACTAGTAGAGCCCTGCGTGGATACAAATAAGTGGATCCATAGCTAAACTGCATCCGCAAGAAATGGTCCTCGGATATCCGTGTTGTATCCGTGGATGCAGATATCCGCATATTTGCAGGGCTCTAGCTCTGTGCATCCGTATCCGAGCTGCATCCGCAAGAAATGGTCTGCTGATATCCGTGTTGTATCCACGGATTTGCAGGGCTCTGCAAACTAGTTCACTCACTCTAGGAGCTCAAATAAGAAGTGATGCTATCAAGAACAGAGCCCTGAACATGGCTGCCTCCTATCTGCATATTTGGTTGAGAACATGCCACAAATCTGTAAGTGTCTGAACAATGATGGGATGCCACATGCGGACCTTTGTCTTTGGACCAGCCAACTAAAACCATTTGAAAGAACTTGCTCCAGCGAGCTGTATAATGTCTCAGTCTGTTGGCAAACATAATCCCAGACAGGCGACTAGCAGTGGTATGTGATGCTTGTCCTTGGGTTGCCACCAACACCACATACTGAAATAGTTGGGCCTCTGGTATTGGCCATAGCTAATCCCAGGCTTCCAGAAAATTGCCCAGACTCATTGAAGCTATGCCCGTAATCTCTCAGGCTATTTCTACACTTGGAAGTTAGTTCAGATTAAGGAGGTTTAATTCAAACGAACTTAGTCTCTGGCTGCACTAAGCATACCTTAATTCTAACTAATGACAGCTTAGTTCGAATTAATAAGACCTGCCCTGTAGGGTGAAGTACGCCCTTAGTTTGAACTTGGCACAGTGTGGACATTCAAGTCCACTTTGTTAGTTCAAACTAAGGTCAGTGCAAATTAACAAAGTGGGTTAAGTAGCATTAACTGTAATTTGACTTAGTCCAATTTGTTAACTCAAACTAATAAGTTTGAATGTGGTTCAAACTACCTTCCAACTTATTAGTTCGAATTAAAAAATTCAAGCTAAGTTTGGGAATTATAGCGGTAGCATCAGTGTTTGTGGCACTACCACTATTTGTACCAGCATGAGAGCCCTCATGTCAAGGAGCCAGACTAGCTGCTCCACAGAGCTGTTTCCTCACCCCACAATCACAAGTGTTTCTATCCTGTGGGGCATGAGCGCAGAACCAACACCCCCCCCCCAGGCTACTGTGCATTAGGGAGGACCCCCCCCCCAAAATTCGTTGCAGGGGGGAGGTTCTTCCTGTTGCCCGTTTTTCCCAGTTCCGTTCGCCCCCCCCCCCCCCCCCAAGGAACCAGTTGCTTTTCTTCTTCTGGCTCCAGTGATTGCTGCATGGGGGCGGTCACCTGTCCTCTCCCCCCACCCGACTCGCACGCGTGAACTGGGGGAAAAGAAATCTCAGCTAGGTCCTCAGCACCTAGACCTCTAAGGGGGGGGTCATTAAACCCCCCCCCCTTCAAAAAACAAAACAAAACCCACCTTTGCCAGGAGAACAGCCATGTGGCTTTGGGTTGCTGCTGCTGCCCTTTCTGAGGGTATTTCCACCATACAAATGTACGTGCTGCCATGAAAAGGCCAAGACAGCCAGTGCAAGTAAGGCAGTGTCTCCACGCAGGCACGTGTCACCGTGACTGCACTGACCTAAGTGTTCTGCTTGTCATGGAGGCCAAGTCATTATGCCTGTGCAGTAGGACTCTTACCTTGGCAGGAGGAAGGCGTAGGGCAGGCACTGATGCACTCAGAGCAATGGAAGGTGCTTTACTTGGACTGTCTGTAGTGTAGACTAGCCTGACTCTACTCCTCCCAGGGAACCAACTGCTGGGCTGCTAGAGATCGCTACCACCACACGGTGGGGCCCTGCAGCTCCACGTAACTGCAGGAGGCTTCTCTGCCGCTTACAGGGACTGCTGCTGATGGGTGATTGATGAGTCTTCAGCCTTAAGGGTATTGCCCTTCTCCCCTGCCTCTGTGAGCCTGGCTTTGCATTGCCCTCTCCAGACTGCCTGGACATATACTAGCTCTACCTCCTCTCCGATGTGGTTTAGGGATTCCTCGCTTCCAGGCCATGTTGACTAAGGGTCTCAGCTGGAGCTGGTGTTGGAGCCTGTGCTGCAGTGAGGCTCACAGATGTAAAAAAGGCCTCACTGGAGCTATATGGGATATAAATCCCCCACCCCCTACACTTCCAGTCAGGCACACAATCTAGCTGCTGCCTTTCTTTCCTTGTAAACACCCCACAGCCACACTATAGGGGAACCCTTAGAAAGGGGCAAAAAACCCCTTTCTTCCAGCCAGCTGAACAAGGACCCAACCCCTTGAAATTGGAATAAGCATGTTACGTACAGGCAAGCAAGACGACTAATGCTGTGAACTGTCTGATCATATTTTAACACTTTAAAAGGTGGAAGCTATACTTAAAGGTCCAGATTTTTAATCTTGGACAGGCAATGGGATTTTCGCTCCTAAATCAGGTATTGACACTATATGGTGAACCCCCTAACTACCATTACAGATCTGGGCCAAAGCAACAAGAGTAAAAAATTCTAATACAGAATGGTCAGTGTAATAGCCTAGAGATAGGGTAAGCACTGTATTTACGTTTTAATATTTGTAAACCTTTTTTACACTAACAACATTGCTCTTTGATGCTCCAATTTTATCTCTGTTCTTTCAGACTATGGAAAATACTTTAGACATCATGATAAAAGAGGAGGCTGTCTACCAAGAAAAAAAAAATGAGAAGCAAGCCCTTATTTTGCAGCTGAACAAAGAAATAGATCAACAGAAGCCAAAATTAGACAGAATCATGACACAGGTGGGTTTAATTAGTAAATGACAATTCTTATTTTATTGGTTTGAATTACGGTTGAAGTATAGTAAAAATACAGCATAAATGTAAAATTTAAGTCAATTACTAAAAGCATTTGGACTAAAAAGTTTTTAAATTGTTTTCATGATATTAAACTTTCTTAAATTGCATTTACCTGCTGTTTGTTTTATGCCAAGTGTTCCAGACTAGCCAAAGAAGTTCGCTCTTTAAAGAAAAGTAAAACAAAAACACAGGAAGAAGGTGACATTGATCTCCGTGAGCTGAAAGACTACAATAGAACCATTGACAAATTGTTGGTTGATGTTTTAGAAGCACATCCTGATCTAACCATCCCCTTTCAAACGTACTTCCAACAGGTAGCACATCTAGTTGACTTTAACTGTTACTGAAAATGTTGACATTTACTGTTTATAGCTAATTAATGGATTTGAATGACTTTAATGGATTTAAATTACTTCAGTGATTCAAAGGCATTGAGCTGCAATTTAAAAAAAAATACCAGGTGGCCATTGTAAAACAAGGGGTCATATTCAAGTCATGATGTTTGCATTGAAAATAAGGAACTATATTTTATACACTAGTGATTTTTATACCACCTTATGTGGGATGTCATACATAACACTTGGTATAACCCAATAAATCTCTTTTCTCTTCAAGTCTTGTTTAGAACTTCCTACAGCTGCTTCCACAGGTAATCGTTCCAGCTCCAGATCATCATCTTCTCAAAGCTCAGTGGCATCTGTCAGGTGAGCATTAACTTTTTCTTAAAGGTAATACTGCAGTTATTCTTTACACTCCCACCCAATTCTTCCTTTTGTTTCTTGTGCTCATTTCTGTTAGCTAGTAAAAGCTTTGCTATAGATTTTCCGCATTATTTCCCTCAATTCTTCTGTTAAACCTTTCAAGCAAATACAGCCTACCTCACTTTAGATGCATGGACAAGTCCAGTGCCTTTATCTAGCCTAGTCCATTCCAATTCAAATGATAGTAATTTCAAACTTCCATGGTACCAGTGCTGACTGCTTATATTTTCATTTTCCCCTCATTCTCCCCATTTCCTGTTTCTTTGCTTGTTTGCTTTGATGATTTTCAGATTAATTCAGAGGGCACAGTTCTTCTCCTTACAGTTGGCATTTTTGCCATTGCAGTCTTTTAGTCTCAGTCTTAAACTCAGTTGCCTTTTTTTTTTTTTTTTTTTTTTAATTTTAGGAAGGCTTAGCTTGGTAGTTGTTCAACCAAAGTACCTTCTCTTCCATTACAAAAGACATGTACTCCACCTGTGATGTTACAAATATTGTTGCCTGAGTGACATTTTTGGTTATGACCAGATAAATTTCTTAGGGTCCGTAGATCCTAGATGAAGGTTTCCGTAGCATGTGGGCAAATATTAAGCATCTTGCCCACATAGTTTATAGCTGCGAGTTCATTCTTTTTCCCCTTCCCCCACCCCCATCAAAACTCTTAGTCCCCCTCTGACTATTACGCAGGCTCAGACTTCATATCAAGACACATGCTGCTACCATACCTGTTATGAAGAGCCACACTAGTCTTGCAAAGCAAACAAGAAGTCCTGTGGCATTTTTCAAGACTAACAACCTGATTTATTTAAAAGTGCCACAAGACTCTGATTAACGCAGCTACCCCCTGGAATTAGTCTTGCCAAGTGCTCAGAAGATCACTTAAGACTTCACTTGTATTAGCAACCACATGTTCTTCGAGTGCTGCTCCTGTCCATTCCACCGTAGGTGTCTGCACGCCCCGTGCACAGCACGCCGGAAACGTTTCCCTAGAGGACCCGTAGGGTCGGCTGTAGCGCCCCCTGGAGTGGCACCACTGCCGCTCCCTGTATAAGCACCGGCCGACCCTGCCCCTCCTCAGTTCCTTCTTACCACCCTGTCGGTCGCTGGAACATTCCTTGGCTACGCGCGGCTTGCACGTGGCCAGTAGCAAAGTCGGAGTACCCGAATTTTCAGTTTTTTTTTTTTTTTCCCCCCGTCTGTTTTGGTTGGAGTTTAGAGACTTTGGTCAGTTGAGCCCGCCCCGGGCCCGGGGCTGGGCTATGCCGGGCTTTAAAACTTGTGGGCGGTGTAGAAAGCCCATGCCCGTCGACGACCCGCAAGGCGACTGTTTATTTTGCCTGGGCGAGGCTCATCTAGTGGAGAAGTGCAAGATCTGTAGAGGCTTCAAGCCGAGAACGCAAAAGGAGAGGGTGCAGAGACTGAAGCTTCACATGATGGAGGAGGCCTTTCGTCCGGCTCCCGGAGACTCGGGATCCAGCACGGCACCCTCGGTGCAGAGTGCACCAGCATCGTCAGCAGCGGCACCGAAGACTAGCCGCCCGAAGCCACACCGGGAGACTCGGTGCCGATCAACTTCCCTGGTACCGCTTAAATAGAAGCGAGTGGACAGAGGGCGGTCACCGCGCCGAATGACAGTAGGGAAGGACTCTGTGCAGAGCCGGGCAAGCCGCCCTATTTCCCTATCTCCGGTGCCTGGGCAGGACCGTTCGGAGAGACCGCTCAGCCCGGTATCGACCTCCTCACCTACCAGGGACATACTGGAGGAGGAGTTGGTCTTGCCAGCCACGCCTGAGGCGTTCGCTGCGGCGCAGGCTCTGACGAGCCATCCCGCACCGCCGGCACCGATTACGGGCCCGGTGCCGAGGCCGGTGCCGTCACGGGGGAAGCCGACTCCCCTAGTAGCTGACAAGGGACAAAGCCGGACACCGTCTCCAGACCATCGGCACTGTTCACCGGTGCCGCCGCTGATAGTGGCCGCGGCCGGGGCCCCTTGTGTCCGTTCCCCGGGTCCCGACCAGCACCGCGAATCCCTGCTTCACCGGCACCGCGGTCGCCAGGAGGAAACTCGTTGCCATTCTCTGGTGCAGTCCTTGTCGGCACCGCCATGATCTCCACACTCCAGCCTATCGCCAAGCTCGGTGGAGGACTCGGCGCCACGTGGGTCGCATAAGGAGTTGCGTACGTGGTCGCAGCAGGCACCTGCGACACCGCCGTTCCATCCTCAATGGTCAGCGTGGCAACCCGGGATGCAATGGCCTTTTTGGACCCCTTGGGCTGTCCAGCAAGGACCAGGCTTCAGTTCGGGAATCCCCGTGCCGAGTGCTGATGTCCGGCCTCCTCCTTCTGCGGCACTCGGCGCTCCTCCTGGTACCGGGGAAGCATCAGAGGTGGAGTCCGTAAGAGATGATAGGGAGCGGACCAGCCTGGCCAGTGGAAGTCGCAGCCTAAGGTCCGGGGCACCGTCGGTGGTTATGGATCTTGAGGAATCGTCCTCTTCGCCGCCAGATGAGGCCGTGGCTGGGGCGAAACCTGCAGCTTTTCCAGATGACACTAGGGCCCATCAGGAACTTCTCCGTCGAGTAGCCTCTGGGCTAAACATTCAGGCCGAGGAGATCACTGAGGATGCGGATCCCATGGTGGATATCCTACTCCCAGAAGGCCCGGGCCGGGTGGCTCTGCCCTTTATTAAGACTGTGCAGAGCACAACTAAGGTGCTGTGGCACACCCCAGCCTCGATTGCCCCTACGGCAAAACGAGCCGAGAGGAAGTACTTTGTGCCCTCTAAGGGGTACGAACATTTTTATTCTTACCCTACGCCCAGCTCGTTGGTGGTAGCCGCAGCAAATGAGCGCGAGAGGCAGGGCCGTCCTGGTTCGACCCCCAAGTCAAAGGATGCAAAGAAACTGGACCTGTTTGGCCGCAAAATCTATTCCACAGGGGGGTTGCAGCTGAGAATAGCCAATCAACAGGCTATTCTTAGCCGTTATATGTTTAACGCCTGGTCAGCCCTGGAGCGTTTTACTGACTCAATAGAGCAGGACTCCAGAGCAGCCCTGTCGGCATCCATTGAAGAGGGTAAAGTCGTATCCAAGGCGCTGTTACAGTCGGCCTTAGACGCAGCCGACGCGGTGGCTCGCTCCATGGCTTCGGGAGTCACGATGCGTCGCTGCTCCTGGTTACAGGCATCACGCCTGCCCCAGGAGGTACAGGCCACAATCCAGGACCTGCCTTTCGAGGGTCCAGAGTTGTTCTCTTCACAGACCGACACACACCTCCAGACATTGAAAGACTCTCAGGCATTAATTAAATCCTTGGGACTCCACACTCCGGCGAGCCAAAGGAAACAGTTCAAGCCGCCACCTCCTCCCTCGCGGCCTTTCCTCCACCGCCGCCAGGACGACGACAGGCGAAGGGGTAGGGGGCCCCGCAGGCCCTCTGGACGTCAGCCCAATGGGCAAGGGGCTTCTCGCCAATCGTCTTGCCAGAAAAAGGCCTTTTGACGTGCAGGGCGAGGATGGCTTGACAGCGATTATGGATCCGGAGACTCCCTTATTCCTCAACAGACTGGCCCGTTATGTGCCGGAGTGGTGCAAGATTACGAAAGATTGCTGGGTTCTCAGGACAGTTCAGGAGGGCTGTTCCCTCCAATTTTCTTCGTTACCCCGGCGGGGCCCCCCTTTGCTGCGTGGTTCCCTGCGGGACCAGGCCCACCAGCAAGTACTCTGGGAGGAGGTGCAAGCCTTACTGCAGAAAGGGGCAGTGGAAGAGGTGCCACTAAGCAGCAGGGGCAAGGGGTTTTACTCCTGTTATTTCCTGATTCCCAAGGCGAAAGGGGGCCTGCGGCCCATTTGAGATTTGAGACGCCTCAACCGGTTCCTTCGGAAAATTCGGTTCCGGATGGTGTCCCTAGCCTCAATTGTTCCGTCTCTTGTTCCAGGCGATTGGTTTGCCGCCTTCAACCTTCAAGATGCGTATTTTCACGTTGCGATCAGCCCAAGGCACAGGAGGTTCTTGCACTTCATCGTCGACCAGAAACACCTGCAATTCACGATGCTACCCTTTGGCCTTTCCGCAGCTCCGCGGGTATTTACAAAGTGTCTTGCGGTAGTAGCAGCCTCTCTCAGAAGGAGGGGGGTCACCCTCTTCCCACATTTGGACTACTGGCTGGTTGTAGGCAAGTCGTGTCAGGAGGTGCTATCTCACCTGAGGTTGACGCAGTCCGTGTTCGATTGCCTGGGGCTGCTGATCAATGTTCAGAAGTCGGTGCTCATTCCCTCACAGCAGATAGAATTCATAGGAGCGGTCCTCGACTCGACGTCGGCAAGGGTGAGCCTTCCGTCTGCCCGCTTTCAAACCATCAAGCAGGCGGCGGATTCCGTAGCGAAATTCCCCCACATATCGGCACAAGAATGCCTACGACTGCTGGGCCTCATGGCAGCTTGCACCTTTGTGGTTCCCCTACCTACGCATGCGACCGCTCCAACTGTGGTTGGCGGGGGTGTTTCGCCCGGTGAGGGACAGTTTGGACACTATGGTCACCGTGCCCACACCCGTGCTAGACACCCTTCGTTGGTGGGGTTGCGAGACCAACCTGTGTTCAGGGGTTCCATTCCGGCCTCCCCAACCGTTGCTTCATCTGACAACAGATGCCTCGGATGTAGGCTGGGGGGCGCACCTCAACGGCCTCAAGACGCAGGGCCGGTGGAGGAATGCAGACTCCGGGCTACACATCAATGTAAAAGAGCTCAGGGCAGTACGGCTGGTGTGCGAGGTGTTCCACGAGCATCTTCGGGGCCGAACAGTGTCGGTGCGCACCGACAACACCACCGCAATGTTCTATATCAACAAGCAAGGCGGTACGCACTCAAGTCTCCTGTGCCAGGAGGCCGTGAGCCTTTGGGAGTTCTGCATTCGCCACAAGATCCACCCAGTGGCATCGTATATACCGGGTCTCCGGAACTCCCTGGCGGATGAGCTCAGCCGGAGGTTTATGATCCACGAATGGTCTCTCCACCCGGAAGTGGCGGAGTCGCTTTTCCGGAGGTGGGGTTATCCCCGTCTGGACTTGTTTGCCTCCGAGCTCAACACAAAATGTCAGGACTTTTGCTCCTTCCGGGGGCGCAGTCCGGGCTCGAGGGCAGACGCCTTCGAAATCCATTGGGGGCAGGAGGAGCTACTGTATGCGTTCCCCCCAATGCCGCTAGTACCCAGAGTGCTGTGGAAGATAAAGGAGGAGAAGGCGAGGGTCATTCTGGTTGCCCCGACATGGCCAAGACAGTGCTGGTTTTCAGCTCTGATGCGGTGGTCCAGGTGCAGACCGGTTCGGTTGCCCCTCAGGCCAGACCTGTTGACCCAGGACAATGGGCGGCTCCTCCACCCCAACCTGGAGGCTTTGCACCTTCACGCGTGGTACCTTCACGGTTGACGGACAGCGAACAGTTGTGCTCCTCCCCAGTGAAGGTTCTGCGTGGCAGCAGCAAACCCTCCACGAGGTCTACTTATGTAGCTAGGTGACGCAGATTTGCTCTGTGGGCGGGAGCCAATGGGGAGGACCCAGCATTGGTCTCGATTCACCGCCTACTGGACTATTTATGGCACCTGAAGTCGAGTGGGCTGTCATTGTCATCCCTGAAGGTCCACTTGGCAGCGATCGCGGCTTTCCGCGGAAACCACGAGCATAGCGCACTTTTCTCTGCCCCCATGGTAAAAAGATTCCTGACAGGACTCTCAAAGTTGTACCCAGTGGTGAAACCGCCTGCAGTCCAGTGGGACTTAAACGTGGTCCTGTCACGTCTCACCAGACCACCCTTCGAGCCATTGGCGACATGCTCACTGTTATACCTTTCATGGAAGGTCGCATTCCTGGTGGCCATCACATCAGCCCGGAGGGTGTCGGAGCTGCGTGCATTGGTAGCGGAGCCGCCGTACACCCTGTTTTTTAAGGACAAAGTGCAACTGCGCCCTCACCCATCCTTCAGGCCCAAGGTGGTGTCACACTTCCATGTGAACCAGGACATTTGCCTGCCTGTGTTCTGTCCAAAACCCCATGCGTCGGAGGAGGAGAGGAGCCTCCATTCCCTGGACGTGCGCAGGGCACTTGCCTTCTATATAGAAAGAACAAAACCGTTTCGCAAAACAAACCAGCTCTTTGTCGCTGTGGCGAACTACAAAAAAGGCCAGCCGGTGTCTACACAGAGGATCGCATCCTGGATTAAGGCTTGTATTAAGGAATGCTACAAGCTGGGAGGCAGACACCTGCCAAGGGCAACGGCCCATTCCACAAGGGCCCAAGCGGCTTCAACGGCGTTTCTAGCGGGAGTCCCGTTAGTGGACATATGCAAGGCGGTGACGTGGTCCTCCCCACACACCTTTGCGCAGCACTACGCCATCACCCAGCAAGTGCGGCAGGACGCAGCACTGGGAAGGGCGGTGTTGCAAGCTGTCTGTCTGTGATGTCTCCCACCTCCAAGGTAAGGCTAGATACCTACGGTGGAATGGACAGGAGCAGCACTCGAAGAAGAAGAGGTTACTTACCGGTAACCGGTGTTCTTCGAGAGGTGTGCTCCTGGCCATTCCAATCCCTCCCACCTCCCCTCAGACAGTGGGGTAGAAGGAACTGAGGAGGGGCAGGGTCGGCCGGTGCTTATATGGGGAGTGGCGGCAGCGCCACTCCAGGGGGCGCTACAGCCGACCCGACGGGTACTCCAGGGAAAAGTTTCCGGCGTGCCGTGCACAGGGCGTGCAGACACCTACGGTGGAATGGCCAGGAGCACACCTCTCGAAGAACACCGGTTACCGGTAAGTAACCTCTTCTTTTCCCCTTATTAATCAAGAGGGTTTCGTCTACCTTCCAGCTTTACAGTAAACTTTATTTTCTGTCTTAGATCAACCAGGAGCACCACAGGTTCAGCGACTGGCCAGGCGTCCCCACTTAAAATTATAGATCTAAACTTATCTTTCAGTTCTCTTGAAGCAACAGCGACGGCTGGTTCACAACCTTCAAGTGCAACTAGCAGCTCCAGTAGTCTTCATAGCAAAAAGAGCCTGAAATAATATTTTCAACTCCACTACAGCACACTCACCACACACTGATGCTTGAGAATTTGTAAAATTGCTTTAATGCACATTCCCTTACTTAGAGAGCGCTTCTGGCACTTTATTAGAAATATTTAACAGGCTGAAGTACATGTTTAATTTTGGGACTAGGAGAATGTATTTTAGGGTAATAGAACACAAGCAGTTGAGTTAAATGATAGAATTGGCAGAAAATATTTAATAAATAAACTTTAAATGAAATTGTGTCTATGTTGTTTCTTAATTCCAGCTGTTATGTCTAAAGAACTTCCATGGCCTAGTCAGAAAATATCAATTATTCAAATTTAGTTGCTGCAGGGTCAGTATTTTTCTAGGACAGTGGTTTCCAACCGGTGTGCCACGAGATCTGAGGGAGCTCAGGTAATTTAAAACCTCCTGCCCTGTGCAACCCAGCCATATCGGCTGCACAGGGCAGGAAAACCTACTGCAAATGTAGGTTGCAGCTGCAGCTCCTGGCTGTAGGAAAGGGGAAGAAAAAGGGCTTTGTGTGGGCAGGGAGCAATGGGGTAAGGAGGGATGAAGGGCTCGTGCTGGGCCAATGCGTGGGAGGGGACACTGAGGCAGAAGCAGGCCCTTGCCAGGAACCAGCTGGGACCCACTCAGCAGGGAGGCAGAGAACAGTTGCCGCCAGGGTCCAGCCTGGCCAGGACAAGGGACGCAGGCAGCGGTGGCTCGGTTCTGGGGATGCAGGCGGCCACAGCCCAGCTCCGGGGTCCTGAAGCTGCTGCTGGAATCTGGCCCCCAGTCAGAAACTGGAGCCGCCATCACCAGGATCAGGCTCTGGCCGGGGTTGCGGGGCCACCACCGGGGTCCAGACTGGCCCTGGGGACACAGGCAGTGGCGGCCTGGCCCCAGCCAGGGTCCCAGAGCCACTGGGGGTGGAGGATTCCAGCCCTGGCAGGGACCTCAGGATGCCACCAACCCCCTGATCTGGCCCAGCTGGCTGGAGCCCGGGGGGACTGGCAGCAGTGGGATCATGCCCTGGCCACAGCTAGATCAGGCAGGGCGGGATGGGGGTTTGGAGCTGCCTGCCCCAGGGGCAGCTTGAAAATTCACCCATAAGCAGGGGGCCAATGGACCTGGTGAGGCCACAGCACATCCTGCGGAGGCCCCCAGTGAGACCCTGCAAGGGGCCAGTAAGGGCCTGATGAGGTGGGGGCTGGAGGACTGGTGCTGACCCCCATGGTGGGGACAGCAGGGAGCGGTACCACACCATGCCCCCCTGCCACCCTACATAACCACTCTTCTTTTGCTACCCCTCCCCTGCTCTGCTCCCCACGCTTTCTCCTGCCACCTTACATGACACCTAACTTCCCCTTCCTTCTCTCACCACCCCTGATCTGCTACTCCTACCATCGCACACAGCAGCATTTCCCAGCCAGTGTGCTATGGTTCAGGAATGTTCAGTTAATTTGAATATTTATGAGTTTTTAATCAAGGTGTGCCACAGCAGAGAAAAAGGAACCACTGTTCTAGGGCTGTGCACCATGTCTTTAACAAATGAGTTTCAATATTTGTAGTAAATGTAACGTATATTCCCATCAAAATGGCACCGTAACTACTGAGGAATTCTTTGTAAGTTCCATCAAAAATCTCACTCAAGTGTTTCAGAATACAAGTTAGGTTAAGTAAGTATCTGTAGAGGGCAAGTCCAGCCTTCAAGCTGGAGACTATCATTTTTAATATAACCTAAGATAGCTCATGTCACTTTTTTCATCTATATAGTCTTTGCTGCTCGCTTCAATAACAAATCATATTTTCAAGTGCTATGTAAACCTCTAGTTCCATATAAATAACTGTAAGAGGTAATACAAATTGAGATGTTGGCAGCAGAGTTCTGGTTGCTATGGCCAATTTTTAGGTGGAGACAACAGTGCACTGATTAATGTTATTAAAGCTATGCTGTAGACAAATTCATGATTTTTAGGTGTAAACCATTTGTGATGTTACACAAATAATAGGAAACTTTTTATATAAGAGCGGCTTCTACTCCATAGGAATCCCTATTTCATAAGATTACTTTACAATAAAGGTTAGTCAAAGCTATAACATTCAGCTTGGTTTCCATTTGAAACAGATTCTCAAGGTTTCACACTGCAGATCACATCTATCTAGATGGAGACCATCCTCTGGGCCACCTTTTTTTCCATTCATAATCATCCACCCTCTTTCCCAATCAGGACAACACACTATACATATGGTTAGGATGGCAAATATTTTCAAAAAAATATGCAGACAACTTGCTCCTTGAAACTAGCAGAGCTAGAATCATGCAACCAAGTGTTCTACCAACTACAGGGTGAAAATTTGCCCCATTCACCACAAGTGAGCAGTAACCCACCACCGTTTCCCTGAAACTATTCTCAAAAACCATTTTTGGACAATTTACTGGGTGACTCCATTCATTCACAGCTGTAAGGAACAATCCCTCTTTGGAGGGATGGACTATAGCAGTGCATACTGAATACCAATGAGACCAGAAATTTAACAATGTCAGACGAGGTGGCATTAAACAAAAAGGAGCAAATTTTAATAAAATTTAGTGATTAAACAAAGGATCACACTGGCACATCTGCATCATTCAGTCAAGTAATCCCTTTCAACAGCTAAAGATGAGGTTTAATGATACAAAAATGGTAACACTCAATAGCACCTTAGAAAAAATACTTGTGTGTTTAAAGTGCAAACTCGATGCCAGTTAACATACCTAGCATATTTTTAAGGGTAGCAAAAAATTAAGTTTTCATTCAATTACATAGTTATAATCAATGTCAATTACACAGGAGTATCCTAAATTAAGAGCACAGGATCTGAGATTTCCTTTGCAAGACAGAAAAATGGACTCTGTTCTGTCCATTTTTCCTACAGATTTTAAGGGCACAAGCTCAATGACAATTAAAGATCTAAAGAAAATCCTTTAACTGCATCCAGCATCATTTTTCCTAGGTACTTCACTGGTTTTTCTGCTTACTTCCTTTTTCCCTCTCAAATTCAGCAATTTGATTGAATATGTTGAGTAAGTTCTGGGGCAGGTTCTTTTTAACACCGCTTTCTGATTGCCCTTTACTACCATTTAGTGTAGTTTTCTCATCTAGTCCCTTTGCCTCTGTAGTTTCCCCGTGACTTTCCTTACTTCTATATTCTCTCCTTTCATTTGTACTCATGGTTAACTCACACTTATCATCATCTTCATTTCCACTGTACTCACATAACCAAGTGCCAGTGTACTTTTTATTCTTTTCTACTGCCTTGCCTGAGTAATCTGACCCTACTGGAGAAGTGGAATACATGCTCAGACTTGAGCCATGCTTTCTAAACTGTTCTTTTCTGCCCTCTACTTCCTTTTCTAACTTCCTAGAATCATGTGTCTTAGTTTTGTCATCTGACTTCCTGTGATATGAACCTGAGGAACTCCTATTTGAATAGGATCTGTCTGCTTTACTCTGTTTTTCATTTTTACTGCTAGTTGACCGAGTCTTGGAGCTACTGTAAGGATCTCTTGAATCTTCAGACCTACCTCCAAAAGCGTCTTCATCGTCAAGAGAAGTCCTTGATAGAGAATACTGTCTGTCTTTCTCTCTTACCTCTGTCTTTTGATATGCTAATCTGTCCTGCCTCTCCAGCAGTTTTTCCATTTCGTATTTTTGGTTAAGGAAGGAAGCAGAGGTATCAGCTGGAGGCGAGTAACATTCATCTTTCCTATTTTTATCTCTCTGATGTGACGAAACCCTTGATGAATGTTTTTTGGAGCCGTGAGAGGACTCTGACCGATTTCTATTCCTTTTTTTGTGCTTTTTGTGATCAGAAGAGGAGGAGGAGGAGGAGGAAGAAGATGAAACTGATACATCTGATGAAGAACCACTTGAGGAAGAGGAAGAAGTGGACCTTTTCCTTTTCTTCTTCAGCCTAAAAATGTAATTAACTTATGAGGCATCACCAGTATCAACTACAGACTACAAATCTCTGGCAAAGCTCTATCTTTTTCAAGTCCCCGGAACATAGTGTTTAACTCAGAACAACCAAAAGAACAAAATATTTAACAGAAGCTTCATCATGACATGGAGAGAGCCTTTTAGTCACACAAAATTTTTAAATATATATATTTTCTTATATATATTCCAGCCACTTCAACTATGGTGGATCAGCTGGAGACAGAATTGCGTGTGGGCCATACTCTTGTAGCATCTTAGTTAGCAAGCTTCCCCAGGTGGACTGCAAACACAATTTTTCAATTAAAAAAACTCACATGCTTTAAACTTTGAAAAAAGCGAAAGTAATAATTAAAGGACCAACCAATGAGATTCAAAAGAGGGAGATCTTTAGATGAGTTTATGTGAAATCCTAGATTGTGGTCAGACGTGAATAACATTCACAAATCACTAGTGAAAGGAAGTTATACTGGGCCCATTCTGGCAATCCATGTATGTGTAGAATTGCTATGATTTCACACAACATTTCTATGTAGGGAAAAACAACCAGGCCCTTGTGGCCTTGGCATTACAAGAAGTGCTCTTTTGGTTGGGTAGCCCATCGTACTTCCTAAATACACATTTTGCCAGTTAAGTTCAATCATTTTCATTTTGCTTTTGCAAAGATTTGTATGTTGTAATAAGTAACACCTCGAAGGAACGCCTGGGAGGGAAAAATCAACTTGTTAGTTCTACATAACCAAAATCCTCTTTTTACTAATGAAATCTGTATGGAAATGGATTCTTCAAGGATTTATCTGCTCATTTAATCAAACTCCTGATTCAATAACCTCACCATTTATTGCTATGGAAGCAATTATAATGTCACAGACAGACAGGACAACAACTTTAGACAAGGATTGAGCAGCAGGAGCTAGTGAACTAAAAATCAGAAGTTACTTTATGCCACTGACCTAGGTAACAGGGTGGCGGGAAGAAAGCAGTATATAGAAATATATTCATAAGGACATAGTGGCTGGTTAGCAGCTTTTAAAGAAAAGACCACATTGCTTTATTCTTTTAACAACTGATATGTGACGTATTTGTTATCTGTGAAGAAAATTGGGTCTAAGTATGAATCACTAATGTCAGAAGCTGAGCAACAGGTACTGAAGTATCACCTACTTCACTGACTGGACGTTAACAGCTGTTTACTTACTTATGTATTATATAAATGATGCTGATGCTCTGGTTCTAATCAGCAGCAGATTTAGTTAAGATTCAATATAATGACTATAATAGGGTTACCTTTTTTCTTCTTTTAAGAGCTTACGCAATTTTTGTGCACTTGTTTCTATTTTCTTTTCCTTCTGTCTCTCTTCTTTTGCAGCTTGCTTCTCCCTCATTTCCAAAGATTTCTTTTTTGAACCCAGACATCAAAAAAATCATATTAAAAGTAACAGTACGTTAACCCAAGTATTCCCCCACATTCCATACCCCATAACCACAGTAAGACACACACACACACACACACACCCCATGAAAGAATATGGTACCAAGATTCCCAGATGAAGATGTTACGTTAATCAAATAGAAATTGATTGTGCAGGAGTTTGGCATTAATCGTGTGATGATCAGAACAGTATTAAGGACCATATTGCAGTAAATATCACATTAAAAAAGGATAAGACCAGCCGTTGCATTAGGACCCATGAACCAAGTCAAAAGGCATAGATAGGAACATTAGAAAAATACAGCAAAATTAGTTATGTGAATGAAGATTTAAATAGGAGTATGGGTTTGGGGAAGGTGGCATTATTAAAGATTGGATGTAAAATGTGAAGGCAAATCCAATTTTAAAGTGTTGTCAGAAGCGGCCATGTTTGGATACAAACCATTTGGTAATTGTACCAGAGCCCAGTTTGATGCATGGTTTACACAAGAAATCATATTCCAGTGAGGAGTTGTTGATGAGCAGCACCAGATGTCAGACACAGCAGCAACGGTCCAGTTCAGAAGAAAATGCATTGAAGAAAAACATATCATCAGTATTACAGGAAAAGAGTTTGTTTGATAAGATTTACAGTTCTATCTGACAGAGCAGCTAAAAACCAACAGTCATGCAAACCAAGGTAGACTGAGGGGTAAAGGAGCCTTCATTTACCAAATTCCAGAAGGGCAGCCCTTTTAGTCTAGCTCAGCAAAACAAACAAGGAGTCCTGTGCTACTTTTAAAGACTAACAAATGTATTTATTGCGTGAGCTTTCATGGGAGAAAACTCCACTAAGGGCATGCTAGCTAAGCCCATTAGCTGGATAAGGCCTGTACTCCACAGCTTTTTTTAAGGGCTTATCTACAAAGTCCAACAACGCACATGGCAGGGGAACAGAAGGGGAGCTGATTTTTAAAGACTCCTTAATGTGCTATGCACTGATTGGTCTGCATAGGCCCTGCTTGTGTGCACTAAGAGCTCCCTGGTGCACTTTAACGTAGCACTGTTTGAAATTCAAAACCAAGGTGAGCAGCAAGTCTCTGTACACTGGTTCTCAAGACCTGTCAACAGTCATAGCAGAGGTGCTGCCTTAGGACACAGGAAGCCCTTAATTTATTGGTGTCTGCCTTCCCCACTGCTGAAAAGCTGCTGCTGAAACAAAACGAAGAAGCGTCCATCTCTGAAAAACTAACAATGATGGCGACACTTTTGACAGAGCTGCAGTGCATAAAAGGCTCCTGTCCCTGAAAAAAGCCACTAGCTGGGTTGCTTTCAGTGGTGATGGGGAGGAAGCAGAAGTGGTGAAAGTCTCGGCACCACGACCTCTTTCTTAGGCAGCAGGTGGTGTTCACCTCCCTGGACGCTGCAGTGAAGCTAGGCACCGGGTCAAACTCCCAGGCACCATGGCAACCTGGCGCCACGGATTTGTCAAACCCTGCTCTAATTTTAATTCACTCCTTTTGATCCTGGCTATAAGACAATGTAAATAAAGGAGATGAATGAAAACGCCACAGAAAGAGAGACAGGTGACCGACAAAAGGTGCAGGGAAAAATTAAGTGGGGGACTCTGTAATTTGCTTTAAGGCTCAGACCCTAGTCAACTTTTAGTTTTTTCTCCATTTTAAATAACTGCCCTGTTAATTTGCACCTCATAACAAGTTTGACAGAATTCTGGATTACCAGTGGACTGTAACTGCTTGCTGCAGTGGCATAGTGTTGCCAGCTCCCTCCGAATCTTTAATTAAGATTCTTCCTGTGCTACATGGAGATACACAAAGTTTTTCTTTCAAGCTGGTCTTTAATTCTTACCCTGCTCTTTTCTGAATACTCCCAAGGACAAACCTCAGGGATATTTCTGACATAGGCCAGTCTAGTTTGGGATTTTATCCTTCAGAAAGGGTTAGTTTAGTCCCTGCAGTTCTGCTTATGAATGAACAGGTTCCCTCTCCCCTTCAGACAGGTTTACAGAGCTCTCGTCTTTCCCTGCCTCTGATAGCTCTGCTGCTGCTTCCCCTGCCCGTCTGAGAGGATGAAGCCATTCACAGCCACTTATGCTTTTTGCAGATGCAGTCATAATCCTTACTGTGACAGATGTGTTGTAAATAGGGTGAGAGGAGAATGAGACCCAGTAACCAATAAATAATTTCCCTCTTCTCACTGGTTTATATGACCTTTGACTTTAATAGAGACAGTTCAGAGAAAGTAAAAAATCACCTGCATATGTTTACGGAGTTTCAGTAATGCATCCTCTGCTTCTTTGAAAGTTTCGTCCAAAGCTAAAGCTCTCTTATAATAACTCTCGGCATTTAATAGTTTATCTTCCTCTTCCAACCTAATCATCACATGACAAAACATTTACAACGCAAACCAGGAAATTATTGTTTCTGGTCATCATACTGCTTATTATAATGCTCAGATTGATCTATATTAAAAATGAACCCACTAAAATGCAGTGTTTATATCCCTGCCATGTCATTACTTCCTGACTATCAGTAGTTGTACACTTTCACACTTTGATGCCATTTTTTGATTAATAAGATGTTCTGTTCCTTCTGAAGGAGTCTCCTCCTCTTTACTCATATTGAAAACCCCAGTTTTTCTAGGTCTAAAGAGGTAGCTATGTTTGTTTTCATGAACTAGACTAAGAGCCCTGTGGCACTTTTAAAGACTAACAAATTTATTTACCGCATGAGTTTTCATGGGAGAAAATCCCACTTGGTCAGACACTTTGAAGATCTTCAAAGCACCTGAAGAAGAAGAATCTTCTCCCATGAAAGCTCATGCGGTAAATAAATATGCTAGTCTTTAAAAGTGCCACAGGACTCCTTGTTTGTTCTAGCTTTTCTAATCTTTAATTCTGAAATTCTTATTGTTTTTCTAAGTAGAATTTTATATACATGTGTGTATGCAAGCAATTAACTAAGGAGTTTAAACAAAAACAAATCGTGGCATAGAATCATAGAAACTGAAAGGGACCATGATAGGTTATTAAGTCCAGTTCCCTGCACTCATGACAGAACCACGTACTCCCATTAAACCATCTCTGCCAGGTATTAGTCTAACCTGCTCTTAAAATCCTCCAATATAGGAGATTCCGCAACCTACTGTGGCAATTTATTCCAGTGTTTAGTTGTACAAATTTTTAAAAAGGTATACAAATGCCTTGTTAAATATTTATCCAGGGATTTCACAGAATGTTATGTTACCCATCGGTTAAGTTGTTCCAAACAAAAATAGAGTAAGGAGAGATTCAAACTGATGTGCAGCACATCAGGGTGACACCAAAAGCAAAGAAGAAAGTAAACAGACTAAACACCTTCAGTTGCTTTCACAGCAGATGTCTCATTGTTGGCACACAGGCAGGAAGGAGACAAAAATGCCCTTTACTGATATACTTAGGCAGCCCAATTTAAAAAAGAAGCTGAAAAAAATCCAATTGTTCAAAATTGCTTGAGAATAGAATTCAGCACTTACTGGCCACCTCTTTCCACAAGTGTCTGACAGAGATATTTTCTCGCATTTCTATGGGTTGGACAGTTTTCTAATGCAACTTCAAAATCGTCGATGGCTTTGTTCAGGCTTTCTTTTGTTGCATAACTATAAAAAATAGAAGAGTTTTATATATATTGTAAATAACTTCACAATAGATTAATAGAGTCCATCTTTCACTACAAAGGGGAAAATTTTAAAAAAGGACTTACAGCGCCCCACGAGCTACCAAGGCTTCAACATTTTGAGAGTCAATTTCCAAGGCCTTGTTGTATTCATTCATAGCCTCCACATGGCGGCCAACCTTAAAATAATCAACCCCAATCTTCACACTAGGATGAATGGGTAAAAAAAAGAAAGGAGCATTTTATAAGACACAGTTTCAAGAGTTGCTCTTAAAAAAAAGATTAAATACTATTTACCATTTCAGTGCCCAAGATGCAGATTGCTTTTTCCTCAATGCAAATGCAAAGTCTTCTTCATTGAAGTTTTTGCTGTTTAAAAACAAAACAAAAAAATCCAATAGAATATACTGACTGTCCATTTCCTTGCAAGTCTACATTACCAAAAATCCATTCCAAGGTTTGGAAAAATTTCAACATGTCTGAAACAATAACTAATATTACCCTGTCCTCAATCACCAACAGAATCTCTGATTTCTAAAGCCACATCCTCCCTAAATGTATTAGTCCATTACAATAAAGTGCACCTTCCTGTGCCAGTAAAAAAGGTAGCTATGTTAATATAGATTAAATTTTAGTGACAGTTAACAGGAAATAAAGTTAACTTTCTGTATCGGAAAAGGAAATCTGAATTGGCACTGCTCAAAACATCAAGTCCATGAGCAAGCAAGCTATTATTTAAGAAGTGTTGGGGATAGATATTTTTAGGACGTAAAGTAATTTGTGATTTTAATCTGAGGTTAGCACCTATACATAATTAATGGTTTACCAAATGGAACAGCATCAAGCAAATTACTAGTCAATAGGGTAGGTTACTTTTTTAAAAAAGCCACAGAACTCTAAGAGTAAGTTTGTTGGTCTGGAGCTTCTTTCTTGCACTTAACTGAAGGGCTCACATTATCATCAGGTCAAGAAAAGGTTGATGTAATAGTGGCCACAGACATTTTACAACAGAAACTACAAACACACATTTCAGGTGCTGGAATTTCCTCCTGAAGCAACTAAAACAGTGCAATTTCTTTGTACCTTTGCAGGCCTCTCATTAATGATGGTGGGGTGGATTCACTCAGTCCAAGTTTTCTTAATAAAACTTCAACTACTGACGGATTAGCAAATCCCAAGGAACGATGCAAGACTTTTTCATATGTCTCCAATGTACTAGCGACTTCAACACTCCGCCTTAAAGAAAACATTCATAAATGTGATCCATTCCTTTCTGTCCTAAGTATTGACATGTTCAGGTCAACATACATTGATACTTTTACCCATACTGGTTCACAAGCAAACTACAGAGCTTCACCTCCCTCACGTGGAAATGCAACACAACACTATTTGTTTCATCTGAAATAAGGACTCCTTAGTCTTTGCTGCTCTTCCTGTCTCTCTTCCACTAACTGCAAAATTCTGTGGTCAGTTCACCTGCCTCTCCTTCTTCTGTTTCATCCCATCTCCTGTCCTACTGACTAATGAGAGGCAGTGCTTGAAATTCTGTTTGGTGCTCCTCTCTTCCAACACCAGCAGCTCCTTCTGTGCCTTGCATTAAGCCCTACACACCGCCCAAACAGGCAGTCCCACTCCTGTAGTTCTTGCTGAAGACAGATTTTAGGAGTTTCATCTCTCAGCTCTTTAAGTCATTAGTTTATTAATTGCCCTGTATTCTCCTAAATAATGCTTATTTCTGGCAATATGTTTTAACTCCCTTTCTGATTTTTTGCTTTCTTCATCTTTTTGAGAAAAATTCCAAAGGAAACTACAGACATATATGAAGAGTCACCATTTTATTTAGGAAAACAATTCAATGGTATTAAATTGAAAGATGCACATCAATCAGCAGAGTAAAACTCTTGAAAGACCTTTTAAAAAGTACAGTCTCCGCCAAGGTGTTTCCTTCAGACAACATCTTTAACAAACTAGATTTAATTAACATAAAAGAATGCAAATTCTTACCTATAATGTAAAGGCAACTCTTCAGAGCTAATTACCCCCAGCTTAGTACTGGATAGACTGGGTGGAAGAGCAGAGCTGTGCAGCGACACTGTGAGCTTTTCATGGTAACGATCAATATCCTTGACTGCAGCTGCAAAAAGAAACAAAATTAAAGCAGAAAACCCAAAATTTCCATTTTAAAGTTGAGAACAAAGTCAGCAAAACTGAAAAAAAAACTGCTTCCAGAACTGTTGTGAATTTACCTTGTATAATATCTCCAGTTTGATAATATGATAAAGGATCCCCATGGCTGCTATGCGAAGGCACATCTCTCAACGGACAAAGAGCCTGCCATGGAAGAGACCAAAAACGTGCTCAAGAACTCAGCTTAATAAAGCAAATGATTAAAAAAAAAAAACAAAACAAAACAAAAAAAACACCACACCTGTTCTATTAAAAGACAACCTCCCTTCCTCTCACCTGCCTCAGCCTAGAAATTTCCATTTGCATAACACAAATTTGTCTCAGAAGCAAATAATAAATTATGGTTCAAAAAATCAAAGTTTTAATTACAGCAGCAGTTGTTCTGCAGAAGAGAACTGATCTGTGGCCCCATCTACACTGCTGTCAAAATTTGGTGTCAGTCAATGGGGAGTTACACAAGCTACTCTATGTGGCTTGTGTAACTCCCAGAGACTTCCTAACTCCCCTTCAGTGTGGCACCTTCACCACACTGCACTGATGGGAATTACACTACGAAGTTGAAGGGGCAGTTTTGCTAAGGCGTTTCAAGATTGACAATGTATTAACTGACGACTAAGTCAATCCAGAAAGGTCTATGACAGCACTGACTTTTCTGTCATCCGTGTAGACATGGCCTGTGATACTGATGCTGAAGTCTAATGTGAATAATCCAGTTTCCCCTGAACTTAATCCTCAAAAATGAATTTATGATCCATAAACACTTGTTTAATAAAAACTAGAGGGAAATTAGCTTTGACTTAAGTCTATCCAAAAATGAGCATCAAAGCAGAGTGATGTCAGCCTGCTTCAATTTAGATCAAGGTTCATGCACTTAAATACACCAATTTTTCAACTTACAGCTATAATATTGGACTGGTAAAGAAAGTGTCTTGCTGAGACGCTGCTGAACTACTAACTATCCCAGAGATCAAGTTTATCCTTCATTGCCCAGGCCTTTAGAACAAAATGCAGCCAATGCATTCACCGGACAGTCAGAAATGCCGTGCATAAGTTTACTTGCTACTGATCATGCCTTACACTGATTTCTAGATGGGAGATCTCTCTTATGACACCACTGCCCACACATATCAAGCCCATGAAAAAGCCGAATTCACGAATAGAACTAATCCTTCCGATCACAACATCACCGCGCTCAATGTCTCGGAAAAACAACTCCCTCCTGTCCTCACTGGGCACCTCCATGAACTGCTCCAAGGGTGGCATAACAGTGTAATAATCTGCAATTAACAGGAAGAAAGAGAGTTATGAAATAACTGCTCTACTTAGTGAAAGTTTCAGAAAATCAATGTGATTTTTAAGAAAGCACTTCAGATTTCTTTATTCAGCATAATTTACAACCAACACGACCCAACATACACAGCAGTGTAACAGCCAAGAACACGCTTTCCTTTCTCATGCCGTGCCCTGGCCAACCAGGTCCTCCATCTTAGATCCCCAGAGATCTCATTCCCCCGCCCCATCATTTATACTCAAATTTCTACTCAAAACGTATTGGATAACATTTGTTTTTCCACAATCAGTAGAATTTCTTTAGACAATCAAACAGTAATTTTTGATAAACACAAGGTCAACCCTTGCTTTATATCCACCCCACACTTCATAGCACCCACCCAGCATCTGCTAGTTAGCCCCAGAAGACACTGTGTCACATTTACTGTATTCTGAGTTAGTGGCAGAGCAAAGCAAAGTCCTGTATTCAATTTGATTCCTCTGTTGTCCCTACCCACTTCAGCCAGCTCTGTAAATGTTTACAGATCAAAAAACTGGCTGATGGCAGCTATTAACACCTTTTAGCATAGCAATGCCCAATCTTCGCTCTGCCCACCCTCCCGCTAGTTTGGAATATAACAGGGGTGGCCAAATTTATGGAACTCAAGAGCCAAACAAGTTGATTATTAAACCTTCAAGAGCTGCACTGAGGCATATAGCCATATCCTTTTACCTACTAAATTGATTTGCTGACTTTCTTTCATAAGCCACACTTTTTCATTCAAGAACCACAGGCAGCTCCAGAGCCGCAGTTTGGCCACACCTGAAATATATCATTCACTAGGTCAACATACTGAAGACAGAAAAATGGAAAGTGATTGCGGCATACTGTACATCCACCCTATATCAGGAACTACAAATCCCTGTAAATTGAGTAGGGTGGCAAGGTGGCACACAAAGAGCTTATGATGGGAAACCAACTGTAGTGGAGGAAGACAAGAATCCCTGGCGTATGCAATGAGGTCAGCCTACAGAAGCAACGAACTGCCATGCATTTTCACATAATCTGGCTCCCAGCTAAAATCTTGTAGGAGCTTTCCTCTGCTTGCTCCGATTTATTTTCAGACATCCAGAAGGGGCCACTTTCAAAGGACTCTGACAGTTACCTATTGTTTCTGTGGACCCATTCTAATCAGATTACCACAATTCTTCCAGACTCAACTGAAGCTACATTCTCAATTACTGGGGCAGTCACATAAGATTCTCCCCAGATACCTTTTGCTATAGACCTTAAACCTGAAAAGTCATTTTTGCTTAAAAAGCCACACAGAACATAGCACTTGCCATATTTGGCAACAAAGCTGGTGACACTCTAGTTATAATGGAGTGACAGCAAATTTAATGGACTTTCACATAACAATAAGTACTGTTTACTGACTGCTTATTGGAATGTTTTTCCAAAAGGCTAACAAAAGATGTCCATTAAAGTAACCAAGACGCCACTGTTTTTGCATCTTTCACAATGTGTCACGTTTCTCCAGTGATGGTCTTTTAAATAGCAACTGACTTTCAATCTTAACTAAAGCAGAGCTGATGCTCTAACAAGAAAGTCTGCTTGGGGTAGAGGAGGGAGAGGCAACTTGGAACACTCCTATCAGGTCTGTACAACAGAATGGTAGAATTCTCATTTCTTTCATCATCAGGGAACAACAGTAAATGTAAGGAGGTGTTATTACTAACAAGTGAGTATCAGAAAAATTCCAAAGGGGTAGCCGTGTTAGTCTAGTCCAGCAAAAAAAACCCAAGGAGTCGTGCGACACTTAAAGACTAACAGATTTATTTTTCACATGAGCTTTCGTGAGAGAAAATCCCACTTCGTCAGATGCTTCAAAGATGGGTGAACTTAATGCAAGGGAGTGTAAAACACAGGATGAAGTCATACAGTAACAACAAATCAGAGCAGTTGCTAGGTTCGAAGCCTGAAGTCAAATTACCTTTTGTAATGGGAAAAGAACCCATAGCCTCAATTCAATCCTGATTTCACAGAATTTAGCTTGCATGTTAATTCCAGTTCAGCTGTTTTTCTTTGAAGTCTTGATGTCCCAGTCACATCTCTGATGACGGTCATTAACAAAGCATTTATCAAGTGTTTAGAAAGATGGAAGTGCTCAGCAACTGGCTTCTTTGTTTTGTGATTTCTGATATAAGCTCTATGTTCATTTATTCTTTTGCATAGAGATCGTCCTGTTTGTCCAACGTCTAAGGTGTTGGGGCATTTCTGGCACATGATGGCATAGATCACATTAGTAGATGAGCAGGTAAATGAACTTTTGATGGAATAGCAAGGCTTGATTAGGACCTACGATGGTATCTATCGAGCAGATATGTGGGCAGACTTGGCAGTGTGGTTTGTTGCAGGGATGTGTGCCCACTTTAATGTTTCTGTTGTTAGATCTGTAGATGCTGGTGAGTATCTGTTTAAGATTGTGTAGCTATCTGTAGGCAAGGAGAGGTCTGTCTCCCAAGGCTTGGGAGAGTGAGGGATCATCTTTTAGAATAGGCTGTAGGTCCTTAATGATCTGTTGCAGAGGTCTGACTTGAGGGTTGTATGTGGTGACTAGTGGTGTTCTATTGTTTTCTTTCTTGAGCCTCTCCAAAGCATCCGACGAAGTGGAGTTTTCTCCCAACAAAACTCAAGCGATACATAAATTTGTTAGCCTTTTAAGTGCCATTGGACTCCTTGCTTGTTTTAAAAACTAACATTTATTTTTCATATGAGCTTCCAAGGGCAAAGTAAGAATTCAGAAGTCTGCCCTGAGCAGTGATCTGCTCCTCCCTAATGCACATGGGGCCGAAAAGCAGAGTCTGCCTAAAGACAGACGAAGGTACTGCTTCAACCACAGTCTGATGATGATGTAAACGTATACAAATTTGTTAATCTTTAAGTGTCACAGGACTCCAAGTATATCACTCTGTCCCACAGAACTTTAACCATGAAAGCTCATATCAAAAATAAATCTATTAATCTTTCAAAGTGCCACAGAACTTGTTTCTTATCCTGAACTAGACTAACACAGCTACCCCTTTGGAACTTGTTAGGATGTTCAGGTTTTCATATTATATAAACTAAAAACAAACTTATTTAAGCAAAGCATGCAAGCATGTTACCTTTTCCCACTCTATTCCACAAAGTACAGGCCTTCATTATGGTTGACCAAAATGAAAGCCAATTATAAAGTCCAGCAAATGTGTTCATAATGGTGTGAAGAATTTTTAAAATGATTTACTTACTCCATGTAATTCCTAAACATCAAGAAGCCTTGAAACAAAAACACTTTTTACAACTATATTTTTAAAATGTATTGTGTACACAAGAACCTCAGTAGATTCCTCACAGCTAATTTGTCTCTTCACCTATTACAGGATTTACCTTCATTCTCTTCATTTGATTCTGAATCAGCCGATACATTTGGTTTCCATGAAAGGGCAAAAAGGAGATCAGCTTTTTTTGCAATGAAATGTTGTATCTCAATGTTATCAATTCTCCTCTCTTTCCTACAAAAGAAAAGAAAAGTCTAGTACTCCCTCTTTTTTCTTTTTTTTCCAGAAAGCAAGTGACTTCTAGTACATAACATGTTTAAAGTTATTTTTACAAAAATAACTGTCCAGGGCTTTACATAAGCCTCTGGCAAATCCTGGCCCAACTCTCACTATTGCTAACACATTTAGTACAAAATGCTCTTTCCAACATTTCTGTCTCTGATTCAGAGCACAATGGTAGATTCATCCTCTGTGTACTGCACCGAGAACATGAATGGTGCTGAAGAGCACAAAATATTATCACTGTAATATCTGGCTTCAATACAGGCAGCTGCACTATTTTCTGAGCAGGAACAGAACAGCAGAGAAAAGCTTCCAGAAGTGGAAAAACAGGATTGTCTCTGACAAACTAACCCTAACTAGGGTTACCAGATGTCAGGCAAAAGGAGGACATATCCTCCTTTTTTTTACTGTCATGTCCTACATCTGGCAGGCATTTAAAAAATACATGATTTTGTCTGGCTTTTTCCTTACAGGGGTTAAAGCACGCTGGAATGCCCCAGAACACCTTATTTTTAAGGGGAAGCGTTCCAGAGCCCTCTAAAAACAAAAAAAATATTACATTCATACTACATTTCTCCATGTGCCCTCCAACATCTTCCTTTTCGCACGTCCCCGTCCTCCTTTCTATACTTTGGCATCTGGTAACCCTAACCCTGGCAGACTTCAGACTAAGCTTCTAGCCAACTTTGTTGCAGCTTTTGCCTTGAATCTGCAGATGCTACAAGAGAGCGGGGCGGAAAAACCCCGAGCGCCTCCTGCAATCTCCTTTTCAGCAGCAAAATGAAGAAACCCGTCCCCAATAGCTTGACGCCTCTCGATTCTGGGGCTGGGGAACACTCTGCGGAGGGGAGCACTAGACCTCGACAGGGCCCTGCCCCTGAAACCAGGTGAGCACGTGGAAAAAAAAAAAAACACCCTCCATTTTCACTTCAAAAAATAAATCCCTCGCCCTCGGGGCTGCAGGGCAGAGCCGAAAAAGGAGCCCATGAGGACTCGGGAGGGCCGGGGCCGGACGAGACGCCACCACTCGCCTTTTAAACCCCGCCTGGCTTGAAAGCAGGGCTGATTTTTGGAGGGGGCGGCGAGGGGAGGCCTGAGGGGAGCAGGCCGCGGCCCCGGGGGTGGGGGCGGGTCTCAGCAGGCCCAGGCCCGGCCCCTCACCTGGCGGGCGGGTCGGGGCTGGGCCCGGCGGGGGGCAGCAGGCCCCGGAAGTCGGGGTTGTCGTGCTGCTCGGCGCGGAGCAGGGAGAGCAGCGCGGGCCCGTGGTAGCCCAGCGCCTGGCGCAGCAGGTCCCGGTCCATCCCGCTGCGGCGGTTGCTAGCGGCCCATAGCGACAACCGGAAGCGGCCGCGGCGCGACCCGGAAGCAGATCTGGGAAAAGGGGCAGTCTCTCAGCCCGCCAATGCCTGCCAGGCGCATGCGTAAGAGCTGAGGGCGGGGCGGGCGGCGCCTGTCAATCAGACAGCGCCACAACCAATCGGAGCCTAGAAGGCGGCGGCTGGCTAGGGGCCTGCTGAGCAGGGCGGGATTAAGACAGGCCTCAAGTCATGTCAAGATGTGGAGGCCCCACAGCATGACAAAATAAAATAAAATAAGTGTATTACATTCTAGCAGCAAGGGCAATGAAAAAATATACCCGTAGGTAAAGAGGCAACCAACAATTAATAATCTAAATAAAACTTGCAACTTGCAAAAAAAGCTTATGTACATTATTAAATGCTGCATGATTTCTTAATGAGCTTATACAAAACTGAAGACGTGCATTGTATAGCAACACAAGAGCAGTTATAGAAAGCAGCACTTTATCAATGGAAGTAGGAGTGCAACTTGCAATGAAAAATTAATATAAAATTAGCATATGCAAAATTGAAGACTTTTAAGGTAAAGCAACACAAGAGCGTTACCAAGTTCAGGCCTTAGTAAATGGAAGCTGCAATGGAAACTGACCGTCTCTTCAGTTTACACATAAAATATAAAACATTTCCGTTAGTGATTTCTGAAGAGAAAAGTCATGGATGATGTCTTTAAATGATAAGCTACGACACTTATTTTCTATAAACAAAATGCTTAGTGCAGACAGTCTTTCTTGCAGCACTGATGTTCACAGTTCATTCTTAATCCACTTCAGCCACAAAAATGACCTTTCCCTTGAGCAATTTGTTACCATTAGACTCAAAAGTAGCCACAATATTGCATCTACCTGAGGGAAAGCCAACTCAATCTTATCTTGGAAGAAGACTTGGTACATGTCCTGGTGGCATAAATGTGCTTTATCTGAAAAATTTTGCTTGATATAAGCATGAAAGTGCTTTATTTCCCCAGTGAGGTTAACATCCACATCATCAGGATAGTCTTTCATCAGAAGCTGTTCTTCCGAGGCTTCTAAATCTACTAAAAATGTAAATCTTTTTGCAACATTATTATTTATGATTGCTCTTGTCTTCAGGTTGATTTCAAGGGCATCCATCATAGGAATAAAGGTTTTCACTCAAAATTAGTCTTTTGGGCTATGTTCACACACAGAGGTCTTGTTTTGAAACAAGACGTTTCGAAACAAGCTGTTTCAGAATAACTCTTTATTTCGAAACACCTTGTTCGAAAGACAAAAACAGTGTCTTCGAAATAAGGGTGCAAAATAGCATGTCCGTAGTGTGGATATGCTATTTCGCTTGGGGAGGGGACTGCAGGCACCCACGGGGTGAAGCCGAGCCGCACCTCACCCCGCGGGTGTCTGCAGAGGGCTGCAGGCACCCGCGGGGTGAAGCGCAGCCACGCACCTCACCCCACGGGTGTCTGCAGGGGGCTGCAGGCACCCGCCGGGTGAAGCGGAGCCACACGCCTCACCCCGCGGGCTTTAAACCCTGGGCTGCCCGGAAACGCTGCGGCAGGGTCGGGGGCGCCCCGCTCAGCCCCCCGCTGCAAGGGCCGGGGTGAGCACGCTTACCCCACGGGTACCTGCAGCCCCCCTCTGCCGGCCAGAGGACACCCCTCAACACCCTGGCCAGGTGCTGAAGGTTCCCTGGCCAGGGTGCTGAGGGGATAGCCCTTCCTCCCAGGGTGCTTAGCACCCTGGGAGTAGGGTCACATGTTGTTTCGGAACACTTTGTTCTGAAACAACATGTCCGCACGGGGCTGTTTCGAAATGAGCTGTTTCGAAAAAACCTTGTTTCGTGGGGAAACCAGGTTTAAGCCGTTTCGAAAGAACGGCGGCCATTTCGAAACAAGCGGTTTGCTTGTTTCAAAATGGCCGTGCATCGTGTGGCCATGGAATTTCTTATTTCGAAACAACCTCATTGTTTCGAAATAAGAATGCTGTGTGAACACACCCTTGGAGAATGCCTTTCATCAGCATTAGGTGCATCACCATCATTGACTTATTTTTACTTCACGCTCTTCCTTTATTCACAGATTTGTAGTCCACGTCAGGCAGCTTTCCTTTTGCTTTGAGTTCAATTGAATCAAAACTTTCTCAGGTTTCTTTTAAGAAATGGAAGAGTCATGTAAAGCTTTGCACATGTGCTATACACGCAATCTGTGGATCCTGTAGGGTCTTGCTGGTTTTGTGGAACTGATTAAACAGATGATTCCAAAGTTCAAAGATGAACACAAACTCTAATTCCTCTATTTTCTCCAGAAGAATGCCAGCTTCTCTTCTTGTATCACCCTTTTCACTATCATTAGTATGGAAATAAGTAAGAGCATCAATAATTGAATTATAACCCTGAGCTACTGCTGAAGTAGCCTTGGCTTTTTGAGGCAACAAAATCCAATCTCTATACGTCATTCATTTACAATGGTTGCTCAAATAGTAAGCTGGAGGCCAAATGGCTTCACAAAAGTCACGTGGCACTCCTGGCCTTTTGGCGCTCCTCATAATGTGAGGCCCAAGCTGTAGCTTACTTAGCTTGTTCCTAAATCCAGCACTGCCACTGATCATCCAACCCACACCCCTTTTCTTGGATTACTGCGGGTTCAGGGCCTCGCTGTTGGAGACAATGGGTGCAGGGCCATAATTACAGTGGGGTGAGCGGGGCTTTGCCCCGGGTGCCCTGGAGCAGCTCTACTGAGCCACTCCATTAAAGGCTGTGTTCCTTGCTGCTCGCTCCAGGTGCCGGCCATTGTAAGTGGCGCCAAATTCTTTAGTTACAGCTCTGAAGGGGTGTGTCCACTGGTGAGAGACATAGGCAACAATTAGTAGTACAATAAGCCAGTGGCTCCCACCCTTTTCAGTAACAGGACACGCTTCCATGAGACAATTCCATGGCACACCTACTTTTTTCAGCTGAGCTGATTGCTCATAAATGTCACAGTTACTTAAATTTACTATGCTTACAGTCTTACTAGAGAGGTTTGCAACACAGCACATACAACAAGCTAAAGAAGCAATAATGTTTCAAATCATGGGAGAAAAACACGCATCCTCTCAATTTTGCCCTTTGGCCACCTGTGTTCAGAATGTTCACATTTTAGAATCGAAAGACCAATACCTTGCTTTTTAATTTGATGATTCATTTTCACAAGTTTTATGGGCTGTAATTTTGGTTGGACAGAATACTGTTTAAGATGAGACGATGTTTGTTTTACATTGATTTTCATTACCTTTGAACAAAATTTCATGGCACACTGGTTGAAAACCACTGCAATAAGCAACTGTCAGCACACTCTCCACCTATCAGATCTTCCTCTTATCCAGAGTGGTAGATAAGTTAGTTTATTCCAGGCAAACCAAAATGAAAGGAGTTCTGTGGCACTTTTAAAGACTAACGCATTTGCTTATTGCATAAGCATTCGTGGGTCTTAACACCCAAGAAAGCTTATGTGATGAATTTTTTAGTCTTTAAAAGTGTCACACAAATCCTTTTATTTTGGTTTTTCATCTTATCCACAAACCCAGATATGATAAATGTTTACAAATGGACCCTCTTTTACTTTGCATGGAGGCTATGCTATCATAGCTTTAAACTAACCTAACTTACAGTACTTACATCAGTTACATACTAGTTCAGACTCTAAGGGTCACCATGACAATTGCTTCCTAAATATTATCTATTATCTTCCAAAAAGAAAAAATCTTGCCTATAATGCAAGCAGAGATATATTAAATAATTATTACTATGTTCAATATGTGTTCTTAGGAGAGCAGGTTAAAAAAGCTCGTATGTGGCCAGGAGGATCTATAACTGCAATGTATTACTGTGAGACAAACAGCTGTTGCCTTCAAAATCTTTGAGGCATCCTTTATTATACAGTAGCATATGCCTTGTCATTAGGATATCATGCTTCCACATTACATTACAAAATGATCATGCTTTTGTTTGTGTTATGCATTCCAAAACCACTGGCCTAAGAGTGGGTTCTCCCTCACTCATCATTTCCTATTAGCAGTACTATTTTATCAAGACCATTCACTATTCTTTCTTCCCACCATTTCTTGCTTTCTTGCCCATCACATCATCTTTCCTCCTAACAGAACTGATATACAGCTTTCTTGAGAAAAGAACTTGCTGGAGATAGTTCAGTAGAGGGTGCTACAAGATTACAATGCTGCTCTTCCCTTTCTAAAGAACAAGTGTTTACAAAATATTTTTTTTTAATGTATGCACTCTGATTTATACCACTCAGATGCAGAACTTGTTTGTTTGTTGAGATGCTGCTTCCATTCCTACTTTCTTCCCCCAACTAGTTGTCTCAGACCAAGGACGTCAATGACTTGCTAAGGTTACAGAGTGAATTGATGACTTTATGAATTAGTACTAAAACCCCAATCATATAATCTGATGCAGGCAGGCAGATCTGTCCCCTTGGACAGACTGTTATTAACTTTAATGGGCAGGATCAGGACCACGTGTTTCCTTTCCTCTGCTCTAACTTCTGGAACATGGTGAGAATTTCCAGAGGGACAGCTGAGCTAGTCTGTGTACAGCAAAAACGGTAGCCTTGTGTGTGGCACCTTAAAGACTAACATCTGAAGAAATCTGTTAGTCTTTAAGGTGCCGCAGGACTCTCGTCGTTTTTACCTGAACATGATAAAATAGTCCAGAGTACAGCACGGTCCCTAATTATGAAAACTGGATTCTGGCAAGGAGTGTCAGAGAATGAGCGCAGTCTTATGTTTCAAACAGAGAGCTTGGAGTCAGAAGGCCTGGGATCCCTTCCTAATTCACTTGCTGAATTACTTTGGTCAAATACTTATTCTCTCCCTCCCTTGATTTACCCGTTCACAAAAATCTAATTGCACTTATGGCTGAGATTTTCAAGACAGTGTAGAGCATATGAATGCCCAGTAGTGCCCATTATTTTTTCTTTGGAATCGGGCATCCAAACCTCAGAGACATCTCTTAAAATCTAAGCTGTTGGCGACACATAAAAGTTGCATATGCTTCAGCAGCAATGGCCTTCAAGATCATTTTTGCAAACCAAGTATCGCTGGAGCATATTGGGTCTTATACATGTATCTTCCCTCATCCTTTCAACTGGGAGCTGGAACAGGCATGGCAAAGGGCCAGCTAAACTGTGCTTACTTCATTTGTCAGTTCTCTTGCACCAGAGAGAGAGCTCCAGTACTCCAAAGGGGCTATATAAAATTCAGAATTACTCAGAATGATATATGACAGTAAGAAAGTATTCTGCTTCAAGGAGTCAAAACACCTTGATTTGTTCTTATGTAGTCACTTCCTACGCTAACAATGTTTATAAGTTGTAATATGGTGAGCTAAATAATAGAGAGAGTATTATAAAAACTACAGTCTACGCTTAGCTGGAACTGTTTAGATTAATTGATTTTTTTCTTCATGTTGAACCTGAATACTTAGAAAGCCTTATAATTTAAGGTTTTTTCTCCTCCACACATATGTTTTGAAAACTGAATACAAGGAAATAAGCTAATAGGAAAAACTAAAAACAACATGTGAATTAGGCACTGAAGTCCTACTGAGTTTTCCAACCGATTCCCTTTAAAATTTGTAAGCAATTTTTTCCTCTTTCAAGTGTGATAAGTTGTCCCTGACCATCTAAATAAACACATTATGAAAATAAAACAGTTTCACTACAGAAATATGTTCAATCAGTTTAAGAAAAGACAGCATTTACATTGGGAAAACGTATACAAGCAAAATACAGGTGTCTTTCTCTCTCCTATCTACTTGTCTATCTATATAGGGCCCAACTCTGAAATCCCCCCATTTAGTCTGTCCCTGGAGTGATGCTTAAAAAAAACCCGCCAAACCTCCATGAACCTCAGAATGTCACTCTCAACTTCACAACAAACCATGAATAGAAAAACCAAGGACACATGCTCAGGACGTCAGTCCTAAATACTTTTCCAGAAGTTGTCCCACCAGTGGTGTATGGATCAACTTTCATGTAAAGATGACTGCAGAAGCAAATGGTCTCAAACGTTCATTCCAAAGATATCCCCTTCAGATAATGGCATCATCACTGCTGGGATGGAGGTCAGGGGAAGTTCTAGAAGGGAAAATTTGCATTCTAATTTATTTGTGTTTCTCCTTGTTTTAGTATTATGAGGAAGGATAAACAGAAGTAAATCAGTAAAGCTTGGAATTATGAATCTCACTATTGTGGCTCTCTGTTTCGAATCAAGTTCCAGAGGAATACCCCTGTTAGTGTATTTCAGCAAAACAAGAAGTCCCGTTACTCTTCAGAAGTGCCACAAGACTCCTTGTTTGTTTTGAATCAGGAACTTCCAATAATTATGAACATAGAACTTTTTTGTTATCCCATAGTGACACACATACCCTGGGGCTTAATCAGGAATAACAAATTGAAAAAAAAAGACACAGATGGACTTGAACAATTGGTGGAAAATTTCCAAATAATAAGATTTATTAGGCCCCAATCTATGTAGGCAACCTCCAAATACCTTCACAAATTCAGATGCAGGATTCAACCCTTTGCTGAACTATTTCTGAAGAAAATGCCTTGAATAATTTTACTAGATGATGGGCAGTTTTATTTGGAGGGGAAGTTTTGGAGGAAGTACTGGTTTAGCAAATAAAACCAGCCAGCAAAGAGTTATTAAAGCACAAACATTTTGCTTAGGTAAGCAGTTTTCCAGTCTAATACACAGCTACATACAGGAAGAAAAAAAAGTACAGTGAGCAGCTAAAAATAAATGATCTAATGTTTCAGTTCAGAGGAGACATGATGATTAGTATATTAATTATGTTATAGCCTCCAGACTGTCATATCAGCAGAAATACATCTGTAAAGCAAACCTACCTGCAGAATAATTATAGGCGTTCAAGTTTTATAAAAGAAAATTCCTGTGAATAGAAATAAACACAATTTCTAAGACAATAAAATGTTAAATAACACTAAGATCATATTCTCAGAGATGGTACATTAAAAAGGAGCTTAGCTGCCTGAGAACACCACAGCTGAGCTGAGAGGAAATGATAATTTCTCTTTTGAGTGGCACCTGCATAGAGACATCTGCTGATTTTTATGTCAGGGAGAGAAAGAGGCTTGAGACACTAAATTCAAAAAGAAAAAGTCTGGGCCCTCTGGGTGAGACAGGAAATGGCCAAATTCAAACCTGATTTCCTTCAGCCTGCACCTTGTTCTATTAGGTTTGAATTCTGAAATTACCTTTCAGAGCTCATCAAATAATCCAGCCTTAGGAGATCTGTTTACCCAAGCAAGTTATAATTTCAAGCTATACTAGTTTTTCATTGTTTTAGGTTATACTATTAAGCCATTCTATTTAGACTTCAATCCTGCAAACAATTATGCATGTCCACTTAATTTTAAGTAAGTGATTAGTCCCATGTTATTTCAATGGGACTATCCCAATTTAAAATGATTTCTGCTGTAAAAACCCCTTACCAGCAACACGAGTTTTAAAACATTTGAAAAAAGGTCTGAATTATTCAGTGACCCATCTTAGATGTTTTAAGGAGATTTCTAAAATACTTCAGAAACTCAAAATTGGTGGGGTTCTCTCATGTCTGCAGAAACAACCTGTTTCTTTTCATGGCACTGAATCAGTCATTCTACCACATCTAAAACATCTCTAAAGCACAATTAGAAGAAAGTTCCAAAGGGGCGGCTGCGTTAGTCTAGTTCAGTAAAACAAACAAGAGGTCCTGTGGCTTTTAAAGACTAACAATTTTATTTATTGCATGAGCTTTTGTGGGAGAAAATCCCACTTTGTCAGACACTTTGAAAATGGGGGAACTTATAGAATGGGAAGAAATAAACGCAGAGGAGTGATACACAGAAGAGTGCCCATTGCCCCCAAAGTAATTAGCAATGTCTTCACTTGTTCTGTCAAGTTTGGTTGCTACTTATTATGTTGAAGTAACACTCTGAAGCACAATTTAAAAAAAATGAGTTGTTTCAATAATATTCTTTAGTTAAATACTAAGGTTAATTAGACAAAGAACATTGTGGAATTCTTGACTACTCAGTAATGGTCCCCATGGTATTTGCCCTCAGAAAGCATCTTTTTAAAGGTGATGTGTTTATTTTTTAATATTCTAATGGACCAAATTCCAATTTAAGTCCACTGGCTGCATTGACTTGGCTTTACAATTTACTTCATAGTAACTTATTAGAGCTAGCTCAAAAATATAGTGATGTGAAAAAGAAAAGCAGGGTTGGTTTGCAAGTAAACTTGAGAACAGGACAAAAGCTAAATTGGCAATGAATATTATTCAGAATGTATAATATGTCTTTGTATTAACTCAAAGTAGGTTATGACATTGCTGAGAGATTTTCATGGGTATAATTTGACTTATTTTTAACTCCAGGTAACCTTTGAGAGTCAGCATCTCCCATTCAGTACTTGGCTCAGCATCAGTGAAGATTCAGATAGGCACCCAACTCTCACTGACTTTGGAGATTTGGTGCTTCTTTAATGGCCTGATTCACAGCACTTTGAATACTTCGACATTGCGTTCAGTGGGCTTTTGATCAGACTCTCAGGACAGAATTCGAACCTTAAATTTTCAGTGCTTGTGTCCTCATTTACCATGGGGATAAGAATATTGGTACTGAACTACCTCACAGGTATGTTTTAAGATTTCATTAATTAAGTACGTAATGTGTTTGGATGGTACTGTTGGAATGTAACTACAGTCATCCCCACTTCCATCTTTCCTTGGGATTTTAAAACTCCAATACTTAAAACTACAAGATCCAGCTGCAGGAGTGAGGAAACAGATTGACAGACCCAGACAGGTACCCAGAAAGAAAACAACAGAACACCACTGATCATCACCTACAAACCCCAAGTCAGACCTCTACAGCACATCATCAAGGATCTACAGCCTATTCTACAAGATGATCCCTCACTCTCTCAAGCCTTGGGAGACAGACTTCTCCTCGCTTACAGGCAACCCCACAATCTTAAACAGATACTTACTGGCAAGTACAGACCTAACAACAGAACCATTAAAGCAGGTACATATCCCTGCAACAAACCACGTTGCCAGCTTCACCCACATACCTGTGCAAGAGACACAATCACAAGAGTTAATCAAGACAGCTACTCCATCAAGGGCTCATTAACCTGCTCATCCACCAATGTGAGTTATGCCATCACGTGCCAGAAATGATGCCCACAATCCCCTCCACTTTATACATTGGGGCAAACAGGCCAGTCTCTGTGCAAAAGAATAAATGGACACAAATCTGACATCAGAAATCACAATATTCAGAAACCAATGGAGAACACTTCAATCTCCCTGCTCATTCCATTGATGATTTGTTAATAGATGTGCTCAGACAAATGAATAACAAATCAAAGCTTCAAAGACAAATTACAGAAAAGGAATTTATATGCAGATTTGACACCATTGTCTCAGGGTTAAATAGGGACTATGGATTTTTTTCTCATTACAAAAGGTGATTTTTGACCTTACCTTCCTCTATATGATGTTCTCCACTGTTTGAAACTAAACAACTGCTTTGATTTGCTGTACCAGCTTTACCTGATCTTATGACTTACACTTCCCTGCATTTATTTTCCTCCCATTCTATAAGTTTCCAATCTTCAAAGCATCTGACAAAGTGGGATTTTCTCCCACAAAATTTCATTCAATAAATAAATTTGTTAGTCTTTAAAAGGGCCATCTTCCTTGTTTTGCTGAGCTAGACTAACATGGCTACTCTTTGGAACTTGGGATTTTAGATTCTCATCTCACCAAAGCAGGTGAGAACATGATATACTATCTGTGATCATGCATATGAGTTCACCTGTTTTGGTGAGGTGAGAATCTAGAATCCCAAGGAAAAGTGTGGGGGAGAAGATGAGCACAATTATTACCCAGCCTATATTAATGAAAATAAATTAGCCAATTTAAAGCGGACATGAAGAAAAATAACTACAGTGAAATATGAAAAATAATGTGCTCAAGAGAAAATGATGTAATTGTGTGCACATGGCAACCACTGAAATCAGTTGGAATCGGATACTCAGAGTGAGATTTGGGCCATATCTCTACCAACCATTAATTTTATACTCCCAATCAAAGAGGGTGCAAAACTGAAGTGGAAAATTATAGTCTGTTCATCTGCTTGTGGTATTTCCTACAGGACTACCACCATACCTTTTGAAGCCTGGCCCTTTGTGTATGTAGGCATCTAAAAGTGCAGACAAGTGTCTAGGAGGATTTTCAGAAGCACCTAAGCATACTAGACCTGTAACTATCTTTGAAAATCTGGCCCTAAGCAATGACTGTAATTTCCGGCATCAGTAGATTCCACTTGCTGCTTGACATCTGCCATAACCACATGTATTCTACTTCAGAAATCACAAGGCATATGGGTGGCAGACTTGACAGTCATTCTGTGTCTTTAACAGCTATCTTACAACTTACACTGTTACAAAGAGCTTGGAACAGATGTGGTTTATATTGTATAATTCACAAGTCTTTTCACAGGGGAAAAATAATATTTAAAATAGTGCCCCAAAGAAAAATTGTCAGATAAGATAAATATTCTTCTACAGATGTACCATCAATCTGTACTTTTTTCTAGCTTCTTTGATGCAGGAGTAGCAGTGCAACACACTAACTAGAGTAAGTACAACAGAAATTTAACTGGAAAATAGAAAGTTTGCATAGGAATCAACTATGTCTTTCTCAGCTGAAAAATGTATACAATATAAACAGTTTCGTTGTCAGTGGAGAGTATGATGTTGTCATGCCGCTTAACAGCATGACACCTCTGAGTGATTACATGCCAGCTCCCCATCAAAGCCCAAGAACAACATGAATGCATTTATCAATCGAGAAAGCCACAATTAGCACATTCTGTGCATTGTTTTTCCTAGCAGAAAAGATGCCACAGCAGGATGGTAGGAATTAAACTCTATCAGCAGGTGGATTTCTTTTGTGTTTTGCATACACCACTTTTTCTTTCTCTCTTCTGTTCAAAAAAAAAAAAAACCCATCCATGATCATAATTCTCACAAAAAGATGAGAGTATTTGTGAGTGTTGCACCAGTCTAAAGTTGCATTATGAATGATTGAGATACCCTGGATATTTATCAGTCTCAAAGCTGGCACCCACATGAAACTAAGAAAAGCTACAGAGGGTGAAGAATGGGTAGCAAAAAGGAAAATAAACTCCTCAGGCTGCAAAATTAGATCTTGTCAGTCTACTCTGTCATATCCATCTTCCCTTCCAGCAAACAGAGAGGTCTAGCAGACTGAACATGGGGCTAGGACCCAGGGATATCTAATTTCTATCAATACACACAAACTGATTCTCTGCATGGAGAAACCTTACTTCTAAAGCTTGTTGGAGAACAGGTGTTATGTATGTGTATGTTTCGATGAAAGATTTTGACAACAGCAAAAAACATTTCTAATTGAAGTATTCCCTGGAAGTTTTAAATATTTTCACCAATCCCACCACCGCCACATTTTATTTTTGGCAACTGGAATTTTTTTAGGCAAAACCTGCAATATTTTAGGTTTACAGGTAAAGATTCAGTTTTATGATAATCAAAGTTTTGAGAAAAACAGGTACTTTTGGTGTACTGAGTTTTCTCTCAAAGTTGACTGAAATTTTTCCCAGTCCTAATTATTTTCTTCTGAAGTCACTGACAGCGGCAGCTTTTAATTTTGAGCTGAATTTGGCCTTAATCTGTTTGAATTACACTATCTAGCAAACAGAGGTAATAATATTTACTTACCAACTAGAAGTATTTAGGTTATATTCTGAGCTAATGATTAACTCAATAGATGCAAAGCAAAGTATTATAACAATAGCCCAGGCTGCAAGTTTTCTGCGATGTGTTCTTGAGAACAATAATTGCTGCAATATCTAATTATCACAGTTCAGTACACCCCTTTCTAATCCTACAAGAACACTGCACTCAGCAACTTCCAGCTTCTTGCTATAAAGCTAACCAAACTATATTGATTTGAAGCATTTACCAGCATCCCCCTTCTTGGGGATCAGATTTATGAAGTCTTTCTACAGTTTGTAACTCAAGTCATTACACCACTTTACATCCTCTCTGGGTCCATATGGGTATGTCTACACTGTCAAATTAGTCCAGATTAAGGAGGCTTAGTCCGGACTAATTTAGCCTATGGACACACCAGGCTTTCCCTAGTTAGAACTAAGAAAGTTCTTGGTTTGAGCTAAGGAATGCTTAGTTTGAACTACTTAGTACTGCTGGTTAGTCTGGACCTCAGCACTTAGTTCAAACTTCAGTTTGAACTAGGCGTGATGTGGACCAGGACTAACGCCTAGTTTGGATTTAAGAAGTCTGAACTAAGCCATTTAGTTTCAACTAACTGCACATTCTAGTTTGAACTAAGAGTTAGTTTGAACAAGTCCAAACTAAGTCTGGCTGATGTAGACACAGCCATGAGTCCTGCTCAGTTTCCTTGTTCCCGTCAGGAGGCTTCCCATGTCTTTTCCTGAAGTTGTTGCCCCTTCAAACAGGAGTCCTCAGTACTTCTCCACAGAGTTGGATTATAATTTAGGACCACTGTAGGGCCTCAGATAGCCTCCGCTTCCCCAAATAGTCTTCAGGTTCAGCCAGCTGCATGAGGGAGAAGTCAGCATATACGTTAGTCCCCTTCCACTAATTCATCCCCAGGGTGAGAGGGGAGCCTGGCCATCCAACTCTGCAAGGCTCCTTCCTGGTCTTGTGCCCTTAAAGCAAAAGCACATGACTTTCTCCCTACTTATTCCTGAGACCACTTCCTTTCATCTAATGCCTCTTATTTCCTAGGTCTTTCCATACATCCAAATACCCCAAAATCTTAAATGATCATGCCGCAGGATGGGATGGGTTGACCACTAGTTCCACTACCCTTGAGGAGGCAGACTTCTCTGTTGTATTAATATATTGTTGGAAATTGGTCTGAATAATCAAATATGAAAGTAAAAATCTCTGCTATGAATATCTGATGATCATTTGCATGACTATATCTATGACGTGTGTGTATTGGTATAGATGAACCCAAATGTGAGAGATTAATATGCAGATGTACTTTTCCTAAGCACAGTCTGAAGTACAAAATCTCAGAAGCCCTCAGTCTTCATCCTTGCTGAGGATATCTGTTATGCTATATTCTTTGCACTAGGTGATCATCCTACCTACTTACACTTAGAATAGTATTTGTGGCACTTAAATGGCTGAGGCCTTTTCATTCATCACTTCCTGCCTAGTGCACACATGCAGAGCAGCCACAAGAGAACCCCAAATATTCAGTTTTGAATTCAAACAAAACCTTACATAATTTTCCTTCTTTAAACATTCTCACCATTTCATTAACTGTTTTTAATGGCCCACATCTTCACTGTTTGAATTGAATTGACCTTGTTACCTCACCCTTCATTTCTGTATAAACCGAGCATACTACAATTTTCATTTCATGCATTTGAAGTGTGTTATAATCCATGAAAGCTTATGTTTTAATAAATTTGTTAGTCTTTATACGTGTCGCAGGACTCCTTATTTGTTCGTCATTTAAATATCCTACTATGCCTATTCAAAACAGTAGCCACTGACCCAGACTTTACCCTTTCTTGGACCAATGAACACCAGTGGGTCAACTGCACCAATGCAGGCCTATTGAGATACTCAACGTCCCTTATATAACACACTTCCAGTCTAGAAGCCAGCAGGAATTCTTTGTGTTTTCTGAGCAATACATGATTTCTTACTCCTAGCTCAGTTGTACTCTGAAGTATGTATCCAAAGTCTACACACTAAATTGCCCAATGTTCAGCCTCTATGGTTCTGGTGACTCACTAGTGATTCCCCCTCTCCCCCACATTTTCTCTCTATTTCACAAAACATCAAAGGGGAACAGAATCAGCAGAGAGGGAGGAGGCACCATTTTAGCATCCCAACAAGAAAACATATTGATCAGATGAAAAACAGAATACGAAAACCAAGCGAGAGGAGCTAAAGTGACTCAAGGGCTGTTTAAGGTACAAACTGATAACATGATGTGGGACTCTGCTGCAGTAAGTATCCTACTGTGTAATGATAATGAGTAACTACCCTAGAGTAGCAGCTCACTCCTAGACACATGCTGAACTCATAAGTTTCTATGCAAAAACCAGCACACACTTCCCAGGAACAAACACCCTTTAGAAATAAAAACTGAGAATTTGACTTTGAAGAGAACTCTCTGTTCTGGATCTGAAAGAGAAGAGAACAAGCTCAATGAAGCTATGTGCTGCCCCCATAACCTATCCCAAACAATCTGGTTTGTTTGTTTGTTTTTTGCCATTTTATTAAATGTAATCTCTATATTTCATACTTCTGAAAGGCACCAGACTGACAGTCCTGGGGACTGACATAATCAGAACATGTTGAAGTGATGGCAGCACAAGTTTCCCAGACATACACTTCCCCCATTATCAGATTGCATTACAAGGGATTGATATGGGAGATCAGAATCCATGAACTAACCATTTTTTTCTTTCCTTGGTGAGATGCCCAATAAGGGATACGTCTGCACTGGGGCCTTAGGTCGACTTAACCTCCCTTAAATTGACCTAAGGAACTCCATGGCAAAACTGGGCTTTTATTAAGTTGACTTAAGCTCTTGTTTAAGTTGACTTAATAACACCTGCTCCTAAGGTCACATAAAGCTTTAAGGTGACCTAGGAGCAGGTGCCAGGGCCCACCCCCTGCCCACCCCAGACCTGATCCTGCCCCTGGGTCCTGATCTAGCTGCTGCTGGCAGGAGGCTGGGAGCCAGGTCCAGCCCCAAGCCCCTTGCCCTAATGGGCTCAGGCCTGGAGCTGGCTCCTGCCACTCATGGCAAGGAACTGGGAGCCCAATTCTGGCTCCCAGTCCCTTGTCGCAAGGGGCAGGGGGCAAGGAGCTGGCTCCTGCCACCACCAGCCAAGCGGCTAGGAGCCCATTTGTCAATAAGAGCACATTTTCTTCATTAGTCAATAGCTAGAGTCCATAAAAATTATTTCTGCTCTTCTCTGAACTCCTTCCAGTTTGTTAATGGTAATGAGATATTAGAAATGAACCTTTTATTATAGTCCACAGTTATAAAGAAATGAACTACTACCTCCATGTTTCTTGATCTGTTGCTAGAGCATATACAGCCCCAAACTGCAAAAGTTTCTTTTGCTGCTCTCTTATAAGGAGTTATTTCCACCTGATGGCTTTTCTGATTTAACCCTCACAATGAATGTTTGTATTTTGGATTATTTTCTTTAAGATGTATTAGCTTTCATTTTTTTCAAGAGGATTTTCACGTTCTTACAGTATCTCTGGAGACCTTAGAAATGGTCAAAGGGCAGATCCTTTGCCATCAAGTCTCTTTATAAATTTTTTTTTACCCCCTTCCAGTTTAGTATGAGCAACAAATTAAATTAACATGTGGCTTATTCCCTCTTCTGGAGCACTAATGAACAAATTTAGACTGGAACTAATATAGATCTCTATAGTGCCTTGCTAGTCACTTTATTGTAACTCAATACTTGGCCACTTATTACAAAACTTTAAATATGGATTTTATTCCTGGTCTTCTTTAGCTTTATGGTAGATTTACATTAAATAATTGGGTCAAATTCTGCCCCAGGATGTGCATACTAAGTTCTCGTCAAAGTCAATGAGAACTTCACATATGCATCCAATAATAACAGAAGTACTAACAGAAGACCCACTAATAATAGAAGTACTTTACTAGACCTATAGCTCTTTGAAGATCTATACAAGTAGGTTAGAAAGTCAGCCTGTGTTATTCTTAGCAAGAGTTATTCTTAGCACAGTTTCTGTTGACATGAAATTCTCCCTCCCTATGCCAGCCCGATCAGAGGACATCAGGTGGAGCTTTCAGAAGCACAAACACCTGCATCTTCCTAGTTTAATATTAAATACTCATTTTTCCTGAACCGACGAATGAGATGTCTTATAGCTCTGAAACTAATATTGCTGGCTTTTGCACCTGCTAACAACGTCTAGTTAGTGCTACTTAAATCAAGCTCAGATTCTTTTCTTTTGTCTCTGCAGTAGATTTCCTCAAGGTCAGCATAACTCAAGGCCATAGAAACAGAACAGAATTCTTCCATGTGTATCCCTATTCATTTAAATGTACCCCTTTATGATTTGTTTCCTTGGTACAGTATAATAACCCTATGCTCGTCATTCACACTCAAAACTGTTTGCTTTGCAAAGCCTTGACAAAGAGACTCTGTGTTGTTCTTTGCATAACCTTATTTCTGGCATTCCTCTATTGCTCCAAGCCTCGCCCGCAGCACTGTCACTTCACCAGGTCTGGCAACGGAGTCTTCAGAAGACAGCTTTACCTCTGTCTTGTATAGTGTTTGTGCTGGTGGACTTGTCTCCTGGCTGGATCTGGGGCTTTTAAGGGCCCTTTATGCCACACCTGTCTTTTTTCACCAGTATAAAGGCTGGAGCACTGGCAAGCGTTTCACCCAAAGTAACGGAAAAGAGGTTGGGATATTATTATTTAATAATAAATCACTGGGCATTAAACATTTGGTTAAGTGCTTTGTGGAATCGGGATGGACTGCTGACTCAGTGTTTCTGTATTCTCACGTGACCAGCAATTAGCCTTATTTAACAATGTTTTGTGAGCCAGGAAAAGAAGCTGAAAAATTCTACAAATATCTAAAACTATGTCCTTTATATTTAACCAGTGTCTCAATGACATGTAGATATGAAGAGCCAAATTCTCTGGTGGAAAACTCCACTGAAGTTACTAGATTTATGCCAGCTGCTGTTTTTGCCCCAAATCTTTATCCTTTGCTTATATTTCTAAAACTGTACTGGAAACAGCACTTCTGCTTGCTGACACACCATATAGTGCTTCATTGTAGATAACATCAGTGATCATCTCTGGAATCTGCTTTAGTCTTGTGCAATCTATTACTTTAACACTGCTAGTAGCTATTTCTGCTCATCTCTGAATCTGAGACAAGCCACATCTCACCTGTGTCTTAGAGCAAATGAAGGGTATTAAAAATAACCTCAGAACTAGACATTTGATGGCTTAGGACTGAAATATGTCTCTTTGTGGTTCCAATTTCACCCCATTCCAACCCAGAGAAAGAAGCACAAATAATTATAGACCCTGTGGCACTTAAAGACTAACAAATTTATTTATCACATGAGCTTTTGTGGGAGAAACTCCCACTTCCTCAGATGCTTTGAAAATGGGGGAAATTACAGAATAGGAGGAAAATAAATGCAGGGAACTGTAAGTCATAGGAATCTTCAAAGCATCTGAGGAAATGGGATTTTCTCCCATGAAAGTTTGTGTGATAAATAAATTTGTTAGTCTTTAAGTGCCACAGTCTCCTTGTTTGTTTTACTGAATTAGACTAATAAGGCTGCCCCTTGGGAAGTACAGGCCCTATAGACCAATACAATTTTAACTAGATTTATACTATGAGACGATACAATACAAAAGTACTGACTGGCTCGAAAATGGCTTCTTCAGTACAAATAAGGAGAAGAAACAAGTTAGAGTGGAGGAGGGAAACTACCAAGCCCAAAAATTTTACCTGGCATAAGATCAAAGAGCTGAACTCTATAGAGACTCTGTGGCCTTTCTGTATTTGCTGTTCCTACAACATGTGATTTGAGTGTCATTTGTGAGTCATTGGCCAGTTTGTCCTCAGAAATGATTAACGTGAGATATGATCTTTCAAGTGTCAAGACAGAAATGGCCACCATTACAGGAAAAATGCATCACAGAACTCCTGTTTCTGCAGGTTTGGGCTCTTTTTGGAGTATGGTGTCAAAGATCTCCATCTCATGATCTCATTTTAGCTATTTGATGAGTCAAACATATGTCTGCCCAAGATTTGGGAGTTAAAAAAGGTCTAATCACATTTATGACATCCTTAAAAATGTTCTTTATCAGTTAGGCTCTTCTGGCACTTACAACATACACTAAAGTAGTAGCACCTGCAAAGTCCCAGCTGTGTTTTCTCTGAGTGGAAGGTGAAAAGGGATGTTTGATACAATTCCTCATTTAGAATATAAGAACAGCCATGCTGGTTCAGAAGAATGGCCTATCTAGCCCTGTATCCCGTCTTCTGACAGTGGCTAACACCATATGCTTCAGAGCAACTGAACAGAATAAGGCAATCATTCAGAGATCCATCCCCTGTCATTCACTCGCAGCATCTGGCATTTACAATTTGTTGAAGCAATTACATTAACTTATATCTCTTTAAACTTTTCCTTGGACTTCTGGCCATGGAGGAGGGACCTTGTGTTCCAAGGAGTAGCACGATGATGGAGAAGAAACTATAGCAAAGAACTAAATTATCAGACACATAGATGAACACAGTTTGTTGGCAAAGAGTCAGCATCAACAGACATTTGTAAAGGGAAGTCATACCTCACTAATCTATTAGAATTCTTTGAGAGAGTCAACAAGCATGTGGCTAAAGGGGATCTAGTCACTATAAGGTACTTGGGATTCTTGGACAGCTTTTCACAGGGTGTCACACCAAAGACTCTTAAGGAAACCAAACAGCTCTGGGATAAGAAGGTAGATCATTTTATAGATCAGCAACTGGTAGAAAGATAAAAAGCAAAGGGTGGGAATAAATTTCACAGTGGAGAGAGCTGAATAGTGAGGTACCCCAAGGACTGTGCTCTTGAACATATTCATTAGTGACCTTGAAAAGGCAGTGAACAGTGAAGTTGTCAAGTTTGCAGACAATAGAAAATTATTCGATAGTTAAGGCCAATGCAGACTATGAGGCATTATAGAGAAATCTCACAAAACAGGTGACTGGGAAACAAAATAGAAGATGAAATTTAGCATTGATAAGAGCAAAAAAAATGCACATTAGAAAAACTAATCCCAACCACATACATACACAGTATTAGATATTAAATTAGCTGTTATCACCTAAGAAAGAGACCTTGGAGTCACTGTGGATATTTCTTTGAAAACTTACACTCAACATACAGCAGTGGTCAAAAAAAAACTAACAATGTGTTAGGAGCTAGTAGAAAATGAATAGAAAATAAGATAAAAAATATCAAAATGCCATCATATAAAACCACTGAGCACTGACACCTGTGTCCAGTTCTGGTCACCTCATCTCAAAAGGCGTATAATGGAACTGGAAAAGGTTCAGAGAAGGTCAACAAAGATAATCGGATATGAAATGCCCTCCATACAAAGAGACTAAAAGGATTAGGGCTGTTCAGCTCAAAAACGAAACAAGTAAGCGGAGAAAAGACAGAGGTCTATAAAATCATGAATGGTGTGGACCTAGCAAATAGAGAAGTGTTATTTACTTTTTCAAACAATACAAAAACTAGAGATCATTCAATGAAATTAGTAGACAGCAGGTTTAATTAACATAAAGGAAGTACTTTTTCACACAACATACAATTAACCTGTGGACCTCGTTGCCAAGGGGATGTTGTAATGGCTAAAAATATAACTTGGTTTGAAAAAGAGCTAGGTAAATTCATGGAGGGTAGGTTCATCAATGGCTATTAACCAATATGTGCAGGGGCAGAACTCCATGCTTGGGGCAACCCTAAACTTCTGACTAACGGAAGCTGGAAGTGGAACACAGGTGGATTTCTCCATAGTTGTCCTCTTCTGTACACTCCCCCTGAAGTTCTGGTATGGACTCCTGTTAGAAACAGGATACTGGGCAAGATGGACCATGGGCTGATCCATATACAGCATAATGTAGCAACTCTATCTTCTAAAAATAGCTTTAGCTCCTTTTAGGTCTAATCAAGGTGAGCATGTCTCTGATAAGGTCTCCAATATTGTTACACTGGAGAGGAATCTTTTCACAAGACCAAGTTGTTGTATGACTTTGAGCACAATAACATTATTTGACTTATTGTGCATGATAATACTGGATCTCTAGAAGCAGCATGATATATCTCACCAAAGAGGGGAGCACAGGAACCTGAGATTTTTAGGGAAGAAAAATTTTTTAAAAACAATTTTATTTCATTAAAGTTATGACTTAATTATTCCAGGTTGACAATATCATCCCCTTAATTGTAAGGGAAAACCTATCAGCCACCTATGATAAAAATGTTGTGCTCTTAATTGCACAGGGTTATCTGTTCACACTTCAGCTCATTCTGCTACAAACAACCTATCCATTAAACAGTCCAAACTCAAAATGGTCAAAGATAATGGAGGAAAGAATAAACAGGAAGTTGGTGCCAGTGACTCCCCTGGTTCCCAGCTCTACAGAGTCAGCTGATCAATCACTATCTCTAAATGAGAGAGGAGAATTTCCACACCACTTTTATTGCTGCTGTTGCTCTATCTAGTATTACTAGAGTACTTACCATCTAAGGCAGTGGTTCTCAATCCCTGTGCCAGGACACATACTGTGTTAGAACACAGCGGTAAGTGGGTTGTGGAGAGACAGGTAGATGGCTGGATTTCACTGGGCAGGTGTCGACTAGCACGTCCTATAGGGCTGTGATATGCCACCAAGCGTGTCATGACCTGCAAAAGGTTGAGAACCACTGATCTAAAGAACAGTCTTGTTAATGCTGACTCCAAGTTTGGGAAAAGCAGGGAAAACATTCAATAGGATAGGCTCACTTCTCCCTTCCTCATGAGCAAACTCTTAACAGAGGTATTCACCACTGTAGGTCTAATTATAAGCTAAAGATCTGCAATCTGTTTGTGCTGAATCTTACTGGGCTCAAAACTGGAACATGAGTGAGATAACTGTCTGATAGAAACATGCTTTCCTGGGCTTGTTTCATATGCATTCTTCTTAGCAGATTATGCTGGTTTTGATGTTATAAAAACAGGCTTTCAACAAAAGCATGGAATGCTAGTGTGGTCTACTAACTGGGGCTGTAGACTCGGAGTCAAGGATCTAGGGTATAACCTTGGTCTCAGTGAAGCCAAGGGAGTTTTGCCACTGACTCAGCCTTAGTTCCAACCTGTCCATGAACCTGCTCTGTGATTTCAAGCATGTCACCACTCTGTATTTCTGTTTCCCATCCTAAACTTTGTTGGTCTTGTCTATTTAGACTATTAGATCTTCATGGGGTGAACTGTCTCATATGTACAGTACCAACTAAAAAGGAGCTCTGTTCTTGGCTGGGAGCTCTATGCATTATTGTAACACAAATAATACTAATAGATGGAGAAGCTCCAGCCAAGAGGACCCAACAAAATTATGAGTTCTAACGTACCTTTGAAGTTTTCAAGAAGTCTTAATATTCCCTGTGTCCCAAAACAAACTTATCAAATGGAAAGAAAATAAACAGCTATAAAAATTCATTTCTATGTCTGGTACCTTCCCTCTATATCATTCAAGTCTGTTCCTGTCACTGATTTAAAATGTTTCATCTGCTGTTCATATCATTAAATTTATTTAATGAATATTTTTAACACAAGTGACAATTAGGGGGGCATGGGCAATTCTTGTACTTGTATTTCTTCACTTATACTTTTTTCACATTCTTTAGTGTTTCAGAAAGTCAGTTATGTGCCAAAATAATGCAAGAGCTGGCCTTCTCTCACCATTTCAGTTCCTCCATGCTAGAAATATCAGGAAAAGATCAGATCAATGTGATTTCAATCCCATTACAGAGCATGTGTGACAAAAGAACCCCAGTGAACTACGAAACTATTCAGGTTTATTTGTAACAGGGGTTAAAGTAAAGGGGAAGGCCCTGGAACACAGCTCTGGGGCCCCCTATTTTTAGGCTGGCAGTGTTCTGGGGCCCCTAAAAATAGAGGAAGGCACTGGAACACAGAATTCCAGGGCCCTGCTAAAAATAGCACCAGCAGCCGGAATGCAGCATTCCAGTGGCTCCACCTTAAACCCTGTTCCACCTTAAGCCTAGTCAGCAGAGAGCTGCAGCAGGCTGGGAGTTTGTGAATCTTCCCCCTGCAGGGCAGAGCAGCTTGTGGCTGGAAGCAGCTTCCAGCTGGTCAGCCAGCCTGCAAAGAGCCCAGGTAAGACCTTGGGGGGGGGGTTGCTGGGGGTTTTGTGTGTGTGTCTGTGTGTGTGTGTCTGTCCGTTTGTCTGGGAGTGGCTGTGCGTGTGTGTGGGGGGTGAGTATTGAGGCAGGGGGTGGGTTCTGGGGGTGGGTATTGGGGGCCCCACCCATGCAGGACAGCCCACCTGTGGGGGGCCCACCCATGAGAGAGGGTTCCAGGGCCCACCAAATTATACTTTAACCCCTGATTCATACCCCATTCTATTCAAGTTTATTCAAATTCTTGTAGAACCCAAATGCCCCCAAACCAGTGACTAAATCATACGACTTTGTTATTTATTAATATCTTCAGTTACTGAATTAGGCAATGTATGTGCACCCAATAAGAGGTAGTGTGTCCTGAACATCTTTTTATAATGTTTTTACATTATCATATGTTGTCCTTAGGCTCGTTTAAAATCTTATTCAGAATGCTGGCGTTTCTCTTATTAATCACTTCCTATAGTTTTTCAATAACAGTGTCTGAAATGATCAAAGTTGATCCAAATGAAGGATGGAAGATGTATCGTTTTTAATACATTTCTGTGGTTCTGATCAAAGTACACAGAGGATCAAATTAAGCTGTGACAATACATAGTGGAAAGCAACTATATTCAACTGCCAAACAGGAAATAATCTCTACTAGTCTACTGCGTACATAATTAGGTGTTTAGCCCCTTTGTGTCTCTCAGCTTCATCTCACTTATGAACTTTTCAGTTACATTTATGCAATCCCAATAACTTTAAGTGCAGCTGAGAGCAGAGTGTGGCTTATAAATTTATAATGGCCCCTATTGCTTTGGTGGCTCCTTCACCATTACATTCTTAAGACCAAATTCTGTCACCAGTTGTGCATGTCATTGTTTATAACAGCTTGTTACTTGCTTGCAGCCAAAGCTTTTTTAACAAGTAGAGGCTTAACGTTTTGATGCTAGTAGTTCTGAATTCTCTATCTGTTAATGACAGTGGTCCTTATGCGCATGTGCCCATCAGAGGTGGTCCTTTCAGGGAGGTGACCTAGGCAGTTGCCTAGAGTGCCAACAATTAGGGGGCATTAGGGGCTGGGCTAGAGGGGGCCAGCATGCCTACCCCACCCTGCTCTGCTCCACACCTGCAGCCAGGCCCCCCTGCCTGTGGTGCCACTCCGCAGCTAGGGCCAGATCCCCACCTGCGGCCAGACCCCAGTGACAGCGCCGCTCCCCAGCCAGGGCTGAATCTCCACCAGCGGCTGGAGGGAGGACAGCGGGGTGCCAAAATCAGTGTTGGCCTTGGGCGCCAAAAAACCTTGGACTGACCCTGGTGCCTATTACTCTGAGGGCAGAATATTGTGTGCAGTTACGTCTCATCTTGTTCAGGAATGAGCTGAGAATTGCCATGGTTGTTAAAAACCACGTGTGAAAATAAGCCTGAAATAAAAAAGGATAAATAGCCTGTTTAGTGTGTCCTCATGCTCACTGTGCACAATCAGTCCCAGCTGGGCTCACTGAAAATAAACTGTCTGTAGGGGCTTACTGCCAAGTCCACCAAGTCAATGAAAAAATCTTCCTTAAGAAAGGATTATTTTCCAGTGCAGAAGATATGGAACAAGACTCTGAAACAAATAGTTATCTCCATAGACGTCCTTATAGTTATGTGAAGCACTAAGGGTTTGTCTACAGTTAAACCAATAAGACTTGAATCCATTTGTAAACCAATACAGTTAAGTCAGCACAAAAAGAATGTGAGCACACTTGTATTTCACTCTGAGTGGTTTATTTCAATTTATCTTAGAATCATCCCCAAACATTTTACCTAACATGAAATAATCCACTCATAAAGTGAAATGAGTTGTCTACGCAGCACTTTAACCATATTGTTATACAAGCACCACTTTCTTGTGCCAACAAGGCCTGAAAATAATTTTTATTTTTAGGTGAGGGAATTACAGTGACATGAAATGCAGTGTTACGGTAAGTAACCTAGGCACAGATTTACAAAGGAGCCTGAAGCTGGGTATCTCATTCCTTTTGGCATCTTTGAAAATTCCAGAGCTGGTCTATTTCTGATCTGAAAGGGAAAATACAAAACTTGGAGAATCTAAGTCAGAGTATCACATTATTAGTTAGAAAGAGAAAAGACTTCAGTCATCTAGTTTGAAATGTTATCTCAACCACTACTATGACCAAATTCCAAATGATTAATTACATGCCACCTCCTAAATTTCCCTATACAATTCCAATTAAATAAACTTTATTTCCCCAATTTCTATTCTAAATTCCTGTGTAGTATTGCTGTTTTGTGCGAGTTCATCTGCAAAGGACTACATTTCGGCAGTGGACAAGGTGATTCCTATTTATTTATAAGGGCCAGCTTCTGCTGTCACTTGCCCTGTAAATTGTGAGACACTGCACAGGAGTCACATAGCTGATTAAACAGATAGGAAGAAATATCAGATTCAAGAGTGATAAAGTGCTTTGGGCTAACAGTACTTATGTAAATATGATTGTTTTATTGCTAAAAGGAAAGTTTCTTAATTTCCTTTTTAGGGACCTGATGCTGCACCATTCAAGTCAATGGGAGCTTTACGGTTGACTAGAATCAAGTTGTAGGATGGATGCATTTAAAACTTTTAACTATGTAGTTAGTGCTAAATTGTTGGCAGTTGTGGAGAGTTGTCATTAAGGCTAGTGAGACATAGGAAGAAAATCCTCCACTTATTGAAGAACTCTAAAGAGATCAGTGCTTCCATTTTAGTGTATGTCTAGTCTACCCAGCAAATAAAAACCCATGGCTGGTCCAGCCAGCTGACTAGGGTTCATGGGACACAGGCTGCTGGACTATGCCATTTCTTTGTAGATCTCCAGGGTTGGGTTGAAGCCCAGGCTCTGGGACCCCAGAATTCTGCACAGCAATAAAACAGCCCCATAGCCCAATCCCATCAGCTAGAGTCCGCTGGCACCAGCCAGCCATGGGTTTTTATTTGCTATGCAGACTTACCCTTAAGCCTAGTGGCCAGATCTGCTTTTAGTTTCACCAATGCAAATCAAGAGTAATTCCACTTAAATTACTTGTCTTAAAGGATGTAAAATCTACATAAACAAGTGGAGAACTAGGCTCCAGGGGTTCTTTAAAAAGTCGGTTTGTTAAAATAACTGGAACTGAGTGTTCTCATGTTAGCACTTCGGGACTGTTGAATTTAATCAGGCTGCAGCTGGTCCTAGAAACCTGTGTTTAGCTTTTACTACACATCTTCTTTCTGCAATTTGTCTGATTTCAGGAGTAGCCCCACAGAAGCCAGTGGCCTAGTACAGAAATACAGTATTTTAAAAAGAAATGGGGGGGGAGTAAGATCAATGAATAAAATAAGGTTTTTGTTTTTGTTTTTGTTTTAATTGTACCCTAGAGTTGAAGCTAACGCCATACCTCAAGGTCTGGATAGGAAAAATGAAGTGATTTTGTTTAGCTTGCTAATGGGCCATTGTGGTTTAAACAAAAAGCTTTTTTGAATAAATAAACGCGAAGATGAGTTATGTGCATTCAGTGAGGTGGCAGAAACAATTGATCTCCCTTTATGGATATGTAAGGGCTCTAATAAAGAAAGAGGAAAGCTTTTTAAGGAACTTAAATGGTTTAAGGAAACAAAAGTTGCATTATGTTATTTAGTAAAAATATCATGGCAATGGGGCAGTATTAGAAAAGGAATGCTACATAACCTGAAAGCCACAAGGCAAAACAAGAGAATATAAGCCGCTAGGTATTCAGAAATTATAGTTGGTGGTAACTATAGATTATTCAGTCAAGTCTGCTTTGCCTGGGAAGGGAAAAACAAAATAGAATTACTCCTGATATACCCAAAGGTAACCATGATCAGAATCAAGGTGGGACTGAAAATATCAGTTGAAGTTACCTTTGAAGTCCCTAGAACTAAATCTCACTGTAAGAGACAGATTATTGGGACACTGGAACAAGCTAATTAGCCTGTTGAAACCGGCACCTCAATGCTATTTGATTTGAAAAAATCTGCCTGGTCTAAAGGAGTGTCATTGGTGTGAAAAAACGTGCATTGTGACAACTGTAGCACTGTCTGCTGATTTAGATTGAGTAGACTGACTTACGCTCTTTGTATTGTGCAGGGGTAAGAGTGTATTATACCCATATCCACGTGGGATCTTCACTGTTTATCTCATGAAGCTTTCACAATGAGCAAAAATGTTAAATAAATGGATAAACTGTGTTTGTTCTTCATGCTACTTCATTCTGTAGTGAGTCTTGGTTCAGTCTTTCTGTTTATATTTTAACTCCAGAAAGGAGTTGCCTTTAGATTTTAAGTCTACTATTTGGTCAGTGTAAATTTTTAAAAGCAGTGCAGCAATTTTTGCCTGATCAGACTTCATATTGTCTTCTGATATGAGCGTGAAACACTACACTAACACTATGGTAACATTTTAGGCAAATGACTGTAGTTTTGTTTAGTTTGCTATAAGAATGGGTACAAATTTCTTTTCATCTTGACTTGCAAGGTAAAAGCTGACTTAAAACAAACATTCTTCTTGCCCTTTTTTGGATGCAAAGTTCTCATTGACACCAGTAAGCCCAGGACTTCATCCATTTTGTCTTGTTTCTAATATCAGACTTTCTAAGCTACTGGAGCACACCAGTCTATGCATGACAGTAATGTGATTAAACAGAAGTTCGCCTCACAGAACTTTGGAAGAAACTCAAAAGGAGGGGATGAGAGGTCTGAGAAATTCTCAGTGAGTTTCCTCTCAGTTTTTTGTTCTCTAAGCTGAAAGAAGAGTTCACATTTGGGGAGAGCATATGGGGATGTTCCAAGGCAGCAATCAGATTTATGAAGCTTATAATTGTTAAAAATATTGAAAGCTTTGATGGACAGAAATGGGCCAGATTCTCTGTCACACTAAGTTCACACTTGGTACAAGACAAAGCAAGTGTGTCCCTCTGCTCCCACTGTGGATACCAAGGGAATCCCCGTTAGGAGAGCTAGTCAGGTTCTGTGCCCTTTATACCACAAGATTTCTACAAAGGGGACAGAACAGCATTGTTCTTGAACAAATATGTTCCAGCTGATCTTTGTCATGGTCCTTTTGCTAGGATGGCTGCTGAACTAGATACTCATTCCTTAATATCTGTTTTCGCCTGTATGAAAAAGCAGGAGCTACATAATGCAAATTTTCTGTTTCTCTTTATGGAGGATGTTCTTTACAGAGCATTATTCTGGACACAAAGAATCCTAGATCACATAACACCTTGCTTTTTGCCAGTAGATCGCAAAGCTTTTAATGTATTTCCCTCACAATGCCCTTGTGAGGTAGATAATTGATGCAGGTGGGGAAACTGAGGCATAGAAAGGCTAACTGATTTGCCCAGGGTCAAAGCAGAAGCCTAGGATGGAACAGAGAACTGAGCCCATCTACCCCATCTCCTATACTAGTGCCTTATCCCCTAGGACAGGGGTCTCAAACTCAATTCACCACCAGGGCCACATGAGGACTAGTAGAGGGCCGCATTATAGGGGCACAGATAGAAAATTAATTGAATTTACCTTCAATGTTCCCTGTAAGCTGTGCTGGCGTGCTGCAGCGCAGCCCGCCACAGCCGCCAGCGCAGGGAAGGCTGCCGGCAGCGCATGGCCAGCAGCCAGAGTCCTTGGATAGAGCTCCTCTGCGGCTGGGAGTTTTGAAAACTCCCGCCCAGAGAAGCTCTAATGGAGCATACCCAGAAAATCTGAGCATGCTCCGCAGAGCTTCTCTGGCCCAGGAGTTAGGGCTGGGCCATCCCACTCCAGTCCAGCCCCAACTTAAGGTATGTTTGGGAGGGCTGGGGGGGCCGTCGGGAGTGGGGGGGGGTGAGCAGGAGCAGAGGGGCGTGCTGCCAGGAGCAGGGGGGTGATGCCAGGAGTGGGGGGGCTGTCAGGAGCGGGGGGGTGATGCCGGGAGCTGGGGGGGGGCAAGTGGGAGCGGGGGGGGGCTGTGCAGCGGGCCCGGGGGGGGAGCGCAGCGAGCAACTAGAGTTGCTCAGTGGCCCTCTCCCCTTAGAGGGAACATTGTTTTACCTTTAAACTATACGTTAGTTAATATTGTGTATATGTCCTTCAGTGTCATAAGTAAAATAATTCTGCAACCATATGTAATAGACATTATAACCAATGTCCAACAAGACTCCACATTGTCAATTTGGAACTCCTGCTTAAACATTGTACTCCATTTTGTATACTTGATGAAACCTGGTTTAGGTGTATGCTGTGTATGTTCATTTAAATGTGTGAACAAGGTGTGTGAATGAAGGGTGTGTGTGTGAAGCGGCCAGTCTCAACTGCCAGCCCATCCTGATGAACCACAAGTACCATCTAACTAGCTGAACAGTGCAGACATCTCTGATTAAAGCAAACAGAAGGAGCCACCCCAGAAAGAAAAGAACAAAATATAATCAAGTCTGCAAGTGACTGGTGACCAATGATCTCACAGGAACCCTGAAGTAACATGACATAGCAAATCCCATAGACTTACATGAGGGCCAGCAAGTATAAAAGATGGGTAAGAACATGAAAATTTTGGGTCTCATTCTGCAACTGTCATCTTGGAGCATCGGATCGCAACTGACAGAGGGCTGGCTCCCTCCTTGTGCCCAGCCTAGCTGGCCACTAGGCTGGCTCAAGGAACCCATGAAAGGACTGGTAATTACATCATACCACGTTGCAAGAGAGACTGCTTTTTGCTATCCTTACTTATTTACAATAAATGTGGCATATTGCCTTGTACCCTCAATAAGATCCTGCTAGTCTTTTCTTTTTATTGGGGGGTGCTCTCCTGGGTGTCCCTTTTTGGTATAACAGCATGAGGACTAGTATGTTAGCCCGAGGGCCGCACTACTGAAACCTTTTCATACAACAATATTGCAAATATTTGTAATGATAGTGTTGTTGTGGGCCACAGGGGCCATGTGTGGTCCATGGACCACATGTTTGAGACCCCTGCCTTAGGAATAGGCCATCCTCCCTCTTTACAGCAAGTGACTCTCTTATTTATATAACAAATTAGGCAAAAACTTTCAAACATTTAACTAAACAGAGATTTTAATTTTTTTTGTTAACAAACTTATTTGGGTTATATTTTGAATCAGGAAGAAAAATATGACTTTAAATGTTGTCAGAATTATATAGGTCTTATTTTCTCTTTATTCATTGCCAATACTTCCTTTAAAAATATGTTGAGAGATTTCATTTGTGACAACAAAGTGGTGGAATAACTTGATTCCATACATAATTTATTGACATTTTTGAACTGTGCATTCCTGGAGTCTTTTTCATGCTTAATTGAGCTCGCTTGTATTTGGTTTATTCTGCATTAGGAAAGCTCACATCAGATTCTTTGGCCGTATTCATAAATGCTTTAGAGGGACTCAGCAAGGAGCCAATCAAGGTTTCATGTACATTCAAAAAGATGCCTAATTCTTTACAAAAAAGAAATGGAATA
>ML682074.1:6288480-6309095 GCA_007922195.1 Podocnemis expansa | reverse complement strand
TTTTTTTTCTTTAAATTTAAGAGCAGATTTTTGTCACTGAGTATTTTCTCACAGTCCTTTAATTTGCAAAGTTTCTCTGATAGCCTTCCCAGCAACCTCTTTCCTGATTTTGGAATTTGTGTGTGAATACATATATTTTATCAAGATGATACTTGAAAAATAGCAAAGCATTTAAGGGGGTAAAAGAAAGCTGCAGGTAGTTTATGATTATTTGTAAAGCATCCCAATCCCAGTGGTGTCATTTGCAAAGTTACCAGTTTTGAGGGAGATTTTATCATGTATTATTTATATCACAGTACTGTCTTTGGCACTAAACATGGGCACATCTACATGGCAGTCAAGGCTCTGCAGCACTTGTAGACAATCGTCAGCTAGCTTTAATCGATTCTATCTCACGTGCCAATAGCAGTGAAATCATAGCAGCTTCAGCATGCACTAGCTTCCCACACAATTCCCTAGGGTCTTGCCCACATAGAAGCCCATGCTGCTGTGGCTTCACTGGCATTAGTATGCAAGTTTGCTCAATTAAAGCTCAGACAGCTAGGTCTAGACAGGCTGCAATCACCTGGGCCTATTGAAGTGTAGACAGATCTTGAGATTGAAGCCACACTGTGATAGGCACTGGGCAAACAAAGAGCATCTGACGTAGTGAGTTGGAGCCCACAAAAGCTCATGCCTGAAGAAATTTATTTGTTTTTAAGGTGCCACAGGACTCTTGCTTTCATGTACACAGACTAACATGGCTACCCCTTTGCACACAGCAATAGATTGCCTTTAGCCTGAAGAGCTTATTTTACAAAATAAGCTCCTTATATACATTTTGGTGGCAACTTCCTGGCTGGTCCAGAACAGGTAAATCCTGCATTGTCTCATTCTGTGCAGAATGGTGGAAGACAAAGAAGAGAGAAGGGGAAAGGATGATGTGATTGCTGTGAGGGGATTCACTTTTTCCCTCTCACTTGTTATCAGGCCCCACTGTAGTCTTGTAAAATAATCAGCACTGCATGTTATCTTTCTTATGTAAATTTTAAAGACCAGATTAATTAGGAGATTTGGCTTCAATCAGTTGGCAGAAATCATTTCAAGATCTGAGAGGAGCTCAGCAATGGAGTGTTATCACTTTAACTGCTGTTTCGCTAAAGTTTTCAGTCTTCTAGCTTTTCAGATCCTCAATTTTTGTTCATGCAGACCTTTCTAAAACAGGCTTTCAGTGAGCAAGCAAAAGGAGAAAGAACCCCATGAAAGGCAAGTGTGTGTCAGCAAAACGTTCCCAAAGAGATATATTATTAACAGTGTGATCTTGAACCTTGCACCTTCACAGAGCAACTGCAGGAAAAACAGACATTAGTATGAGAATGGTGGTTGGGCCGGTCATTACAGTCACAACTGCATCAGCATATCTAGGGGACATCTCATTTTTTCCCTTCTCTTTATCACTTGACCTTAAACATTGCCTGTGTTCTGAGGCTTGGCACATGAAGGCTGAGCCCACGAGTGGTGGGTTTTTTTATTTTTATTTTTTTTATTTTGCATGAAGTCTGGAAGACAAATCTGTTTCTGAATATAAAAACTACAGTTATCCATACATTTTAAAGTGCAGTCTTGCTCCTCTCATTGCTGCTCACTTTAATGCTAGAAAATATGCTTTTACTGTTTTTCATTCCCCTCAGCCCTTCAGGAGCCAACACAATGAGCAGACTTAAATGCTTTTCTTACTCATACATCAACAGTCGCGTTTAGTAAAGCCAGGTCTACACTAGTGGCAAAATGGGAGAGAGGGGATGGATCACCTGATGATCAACTGTTCTGTTCATTCCAGTCGAAGCACGTGGCCTTGGCCACTGTCAGAAGACAGGATACTGGGCTAGATGGACCAGTCTGGTTGTTCTTATGCCTGAACAAGTTAGGCACTTATAGACTTTCAATAGGAGTGAGGCATATCACTGCATCTTTAGGCACCTAAATACCTTTGTAGAGATCTGAATCCAGATCCACATTTTGCAAACAGCCTCCATCTTTATAATGAGCCAAAATAAAGCCTGCCTCTGAGCAGCCCTGCACTCTGTCCTTAAATGTCCATGTGCACCATTTTGACCCTTGGCTTTCCTCTGCAGTGCTTACAAATGTTAAATTCCCTTTTAAGTCATTGAATATTTTAACTGTTTAAGAACTATGATGCCAGATCTAGAAACCAACTCAAAATCTCCTGCATGTTATCGCTCTATTATCTAGCAGAATAAATAAATAACATCCTACACAAGACACTTTCGAAGTTTTCAGAAAATCATTGTTCAAAAGGTAGCTTTTGCAACCAGGGCTGGATTAACTGGCCTGGGGGCCCTGGCTGCCCTCCGCTGCAGGATATCCCCATCTAGGGCTTGCCCATTGCACCCCCCTATGAAGGCCCCCCAACAATGCCCCGCCCCACCTGCCCCACCCAGGCCGGCCCCTTGCCCTCCACATCACTGGGGGAGCCCTGTGGCTACAGGGTGCTCCTGCCCCAGATCCACTCTGGCTAGTCTGCAGGGGGGATGCTGGACCAGCTGAGGCATCGGGGACCCTGGAAGGCCATAGCAGAGGCCTGGCCATGAACTAGCTGCTCTCGCCCCCACCTGGATGGAGCAAACAGGCACCGTGCTGGCCCAGCCCACCCACAGGAGCAGGCCAGCTGGCCCAGGGGATGGGGTGGAGCACAGAGTCCAGCTTCTGGCCCAAGGTGCCACCTTTCCACCGCCACAACGCGAGCACTGAGCCAGGCAGGGGGCTGGAATATTGCAGAAGCTTTAGGACCTGGAGCTTGGCACCCCTGTTTTGGCCAGGGTTCAAGCTCCTAAAGCCCCTTTGATAATCCAACCCTGTTTGCAACAGCTGGCTACAAACGAAGGAAATGCCCTTTATACAAAATGGACCAGATCGTTAGCTGACTGAGTATACTCAGCAGAGGACCTGGGGAGAGGAGAAAGTGGTATGAACCCATTTTTCTGTTCTGCTGATCCTGGGGTCAGCTGAATCTGATTTCGTCCCCATCATAATTTAGAGCAGTTTGAAGATTAGTAAATAATCTCCATCTCTGGAAACATTTAAGGCCTGGTTAGGCAAAACCGTGGCTAGGATGATTTAGTGGGAGTGGTCCTGCTTTTAGCAAGGGGTTGGACTAGCAGACCTCATGAGGTCCCTTCCAACCCTATGATTCTGTGATTTTAAGTCATTCGCTGTTACAGTCTGACCTGATCCTGTAACTTATACTTCCTTGCATTTATTTTCCTCTCATTCTGTAAGTTCCCCCACCTTCAAAGCATCTGACAAAGTGGGATTTTCTCCCATGAAAGCTCATGTCATAAATAAATTTGATAGTCTTTAAAAGTGCCACCAAACTCTTTGTTTGTTTTTATTGATATTCTGATACTTCTTCCCCCACTTAAAAAGAATCACGAAGTCAAACAGACAATGCTTGGGGCATTTCAATCCAGCACATGGGATGAAAAGAGTTCAGTTAACTCTATTTATTCTCTATGCACAAAAATACTTCTGTGTGGTATATCTGTATCCACGGTTTGGCGTTTTAGATCATCTTTATAAGAAGATCCCTTCCTGCTTGTCACTTTTTGATGTTCTAAAATAGTGTGGCCAAATTTTACTCACTCATCTGTCTGGGAGGAAATAAATATGGTTTTTGGTAATGGCAGGCAAGTATATTTTGTGCCTGAGTGGGCAAGATCTTAGGATGATCTTGCAAAACTGTTATGAAGTGTTCTCATTAAGAGTTTGATGCAGCTCCCACTAAAATCAATATAAAGACTCCCTTAGGGTATAGTGGGAGTTGGCCTGGGCTCTAGTTGCCTCAGCAATTCCCAAAACCCCTCATCAGCAGATTGTGATACGCTTTATAATATCAGGAAAGCACAGACAAGGGAGCTTTTATGCATTTCTAGATTCATATCCTAGCACTCTTCAGAAAACACCCCACCAGCCCCAGTGTACAAACATAAATATTGCAATTTATTAATGAGGAAACAGGGTCACAGAAAGGGGAAGCGATTTGCTAGGGATCATGCTATGGGATAATGGCAGAGTTTGGAGCAGAACTGTTACCTCTTTCTCAGCACTCTGCTTTACCTACTAAGCCATATTCTCTTTTAAATAGCCTGGTAGGATTAATCACTCTAGAGGAAATTTTAGCTAAGTGAAGCAGCAAGATAAGGTAACTGCAAACCCTCATCCCATCACCAGCAGGCCATGTGTGCTGGCCCCGAGAAATGAGCAAACTCTGGAAGCATGACCACCTCAAATTTCTCCCTTTTTGGGACTCGCCCTTCTTAAAGTAGCAGGGGTGAAAATGAAGGGAATCTGTGCAAACTTGACATAAGCTCTGTAGCCAATTCATTTGATCACCCATTTATCATTGTATTGTGTGATGTTATGGCCAATTCTTATGCTATTTCATATATCATCAGTGTATGTTAAGTAGATTTGAGTCATGGGATTATGTGATGAGTGTGTATTAGGTATATAAGTAAAGTATGGCTAGAATGCAAGGCTTACAGGCTGAGACCTCTAACATGTTAACCGTACTAGGCCATAGGCTTAAGAATGCTTGACATGACTAGATGACATAGGATTCAACTTAGGTCAACAAAGTCACAAAAATTACTCCAGTAGGTGAGGTTATGGAAAAATGGATGCAATAGACGATAATGGGTTGTCCAACTCCATGAGACACCTGATAGACATTCAGACATGTTGAAGTCTTGATCTCAGGGTACATGTTCTGTGGAGATGTTAATGAGAATACAGGAAAGTAAGAACAACCTACGAAAAATAGGGTACCTCAATATTGATGAGCAAGGAGAAGAAGGAACACTGTATGCATAAGATGCTAGATGTAATTAGAATTACAACATAAAAAAAAGGGTTCCCTGGGTATAAAGCAATGTTGGATTTAGGCACAAACCAAGTAAGACATGGCCAGGGCATTACATTATGAGGGGCCGCTAAATATGCTAGAGATAACTAAGAATATTTATTATAATTGAAATTGATGTCAACGGAGGTGGCAGACATAATGGCCCCCCTGCCCCTCCAACGTAGCCCTCTAGACTATGGAGCTCACAGGGAGGAATGTTAAGTATCGATCTCCCTGATGGGTCTCATCTCCGGGCTATGCAGCTCAAGGGGAAGACTGTTAAGTATCGATCTCCCCTGATGGGCCTCGATTTCCTGGGTGAGTTTCTACCTCCCAAGCCTTGTATCACCGGGGGGGGGGGGAATCTATCCCCCTGAACAGTTTCTCCGCACCCCCGTCACCACGAAGGAGGGATCATTGTCCGGGGTCCCAGTTACATCATTGGTCCTGACCTGCACCTCACTTCCAATTGGCTATTTTATACTCTGGCCGTGCAGTACACTATTTAAGCCCCTGCCTCGGTTGGCTTGAGTGTTCTCCCACCCTTGAATGCTAAAGCGCACATCACGAACCGGTCGGACTGATCCCCTGACCGAGACAGGGAGCTCCTGCCCGTGAGACTTTTGGGTGTACTCGAATTGCCGGCCGAACGATTACGTACTGGAATGCTGCAGCTGGTCTGCCTCCTCACTTTGGGTTCCACTACGGTGCTAGGACAAGTATTATAAACTGATAGTTATTCTACCTCTCTCGATTTGTTTCTTTCCCCTTTTTTATTCCTTTCTCTATAATACCATTTACACATTGTTTATAAGTGTAGTCTTTTTTTTCCTTTCGGCATTGTTTATAAGTATAGCTTTTTCCCATTTATGCATTGTTTATAAGTGTAGTTTTTTTCCATTTATGCATTGTTTATAAGTGTGGTTTTTCTTTTGTACCCTGTATAGTCCTTTTACTACATAGCTGTTTATTGTCCCACTTGTATCTTGCATAGTCTTTTTCACTGTGTAGCTGTTCCCCCCCATAGGCATTTTTGTTGCTATTTCGTTGTATGCGTTTATGAGACCACTATAAAATTTTTTTCTACTGGAAATTGGCGTCCGTCTCCTTGGTGGGTGTCACTGGTCCATCGCAGTTACATCACGAACCCTGGGGTTCAACAATTGATAATGCAAATAAGGCTGTTTGCAAGATGTATGTTTTATTTAGTTGGTTTTTTTGTTGCATCTTTGCCTCTGTATGTATGCTAATATAATGGTTTATCATTTCTTTTTTCATTATGCTTTCTGCTATAATGTAATAGACTTTTTTCTCTCTATTTTTTATTGTAGGGCACCTCTGAATGTCGGCATAGCTTAGGGCCTCCACATGTCTTAATCCAGCTCTGGTATAAAGAATGAGACCCAAGAGTCAACCCCATGGGAAACCCCAGCAGGAATTATCCCTCCAGCAATGATCATCTATTGAGAGGTCCATCAGACCTCAGAATATCTTTGAGAATGTGAATATGACTACAATTCTAATTATTGCATGGCAAGTTCCAGAGGGGTAGATGTGCCAGTCTACTTCAGCAAAACAAGCAAGGAGTCTGGTGGCACAAGATTAACAAACTTTATTTATCCCATGCAATAAATAAATTTTTATAGTCTTTAAAAGTGCCACCAGACTCCTTGTTCGAATTATTGTATGCGTTTTTATAAGCGTTCTGTACGTATGTCTAATTGTACCTTTACTTATTGCTTTATTAAAACTCGTAGTATGGACTAGACTTGGTAATTGTGATTACATCTGTGGCCACTAACCATAACTAGTGGTGGGCATTCATGTGTCCCTACAGTCTTCAAATTTGAGTAAAGCATCAGAGGCAATTTTCACTCTGTTGAGCTTGAAATGGTAGCAGCTGGAGCCAAACCCTTGGTAGTATAATACAACATGACTAAATTCACTTTAAATAAAATCAAAGGCTACAGATCCTTGCTTTTCTGACTGCATGTAGCATGAAGCAGCTGAGGGCCAAGCACAGAACTTAGGCACTGTCAGAAAGTGGGCAGAAATTTAGTACACACTATCTTATGCCCATTCTAACTGAAAGCTTGAAAATGCCAGTTAGCATACACCTGCTGGGGATTCACAAATTCTGCATCTTTTTCTTGAGAAGCAATCAGTGGAGTAGCTTTTCTTTTGGTTCCTGCTCAGTCCTTAACCTGCATGTGCATGTGTGCGTGCAGAGGGAGTCAATCAACTGATTGTCCTGCAGCCAAAGGAAGAGAGAAATGCATGGTATGGTTCTCAAAGCTTGCACGGGATGTTTGGCCCCACTGAGTTGTATGGTTTGTGTGTGAAGAAGGCTGGCCATAAGATGGAGCGCTGCATGCTGAATTTGCATATTAATGCAAAAGACAGGATTCCAAGATCTCTAGGAAAGAAAAATAGATTATCTTGCCTCCTGAATAAATCAGGATTGAGCCCTGTGATGACTAAACTGAAGCCACTTCAGATTCCATGTAGAGGACCCACAGGTACTCTTAGAATAAATCCACTGCAATTATACTCTGTTAAGGTTACATCTACACTGATTGCAGCCAATCTGCTGCCATCAGATCGATTTTTCCAGACTGACTGAGCAGCCAGTAAAGACACGATCAGTCAGTCCGGAGATTGATATAATAAAACCACCCCTCAAAGTGGTGTAGAGCAGCACTGATGGGAACACATTTCCTATTGGCGCAGAGCAGTGAAGACAGAGCATAGAAGCAAAGTTACAAAATTGACAGGAGTTACACAAGCTACTCCCATCAACTGCCACCAAATTTCACCACCAGTGTTGACTTCGCCTTAGAGACGCTTTGTATTAAGCATAAGGAAAAGTTAAGATGGACAGATCTGTGTGTAATCTGTCCCTGGGTTTAACCATCAGAATAAAAAGTTTGCCATTTAAAACAGAATCTACCAAATCTACAAATGCTTCCCAAAAATGAAACACAGCACTGTACTGCAAATGCAATTTCCCATCTGGAGAGAAGATGGGAGATGTTGGGTGCATTGCTTAAGGAGCTATTTGAAGGCAGGTATTATGGTAAAGATGGAATAAAAGAACCTACAGAGAGACCAGAATAGGATAGAAAAATACTCACCATTAATTACTGAAAGATTGCAGTTTACAGAGTAGATCCTTTACCTCCATTACAGAAAGGTGCCACTCATATCCAATTTGCAAGCAAATGTGAAATTTTGAGTCCAGCGCAGAGGGAGGTGGGTCAAGAGTAATGTAAGTTACACAGGGAGAATACAGAAGAAGGTGGAAGTTTTACCACCTTAAACAACTTTGGCCTCATTCACCTCTGAATTTGTTCCTTTGTCTCTAAATTTCAATGAAACCATAACTATTAGTGGGCATTCAGAGAACTACATGAAAGGAGGGAGAGGGGAAACCAAAAGGGAACATCAAAAATATACTAGAAATAATTTTAAATAACTTGTCATAAGGCCAGGTTCCACACCCACTAAAGTCCATTGCAGAAGTCCTATTTAACAAAAACTGTTTATGTAGCTTAAGATGGTTTCCGAGGGGAATAAGGAAGCAAACACTGATGCATCAGAAACCTCTAGAAATGGCAAAAATAAAAAGCAACATCATGAAGCAGAACTCACTGATTAAAAACTGAAAGCATGCATAAGCAGACACAAAGTCAAACAAACACTGAGGTCCCCTCATCCTATAAAAGCCTGGTTTAAAAAGGAGCTAGGCACCATCTGCCAAACCATCTGCTTCATCAGAGTCCTGTTCCTTGTTTATGATTGCTGGGGTAGGAGCTCCCAAAGGAATAGCATTAGCATCATCAGAATCCCCAAATAAGTATTTAATAGCCTCTAATACCTCTCTCAGCTTAGCCACAGTGATGGCGCTAGGTCAGAATTTTAGCTGGGGATGCTATGATTTGACTTAGCTGTTCGTGCACTTGTGAACCGATGGCAGTTTTCATAGAGTCCCTCACGTACTATGCAGTGGCTACTGAGCTAATCAAAGGGGCTCCTTACCAGCCGAGTGGAGCAGAGGGCCAGCACAAAGACTACACGAAACTTAAGTCCTACTTAAGTCTTGGGACTTTGGCTCTCTGGGCAAGCAGTGAATTTCACCTAGAGTGAGACACTAGAACAGCTTCTCCACATCAACTTTTTTCTCCCTTGCCTTTCACCTACATGTAGATGTTTATGGATCTCTAGGGCAGTATTCATCAAAGTTGGGGTCGCGACCCAGTACTGGGTCACAGACCAGAAGTTATTGGGTCACTGGGAGGGGAGATGTTGGGGAAGCGAGGAGGGAGGCAAGGAGGGAAGTGGCTGCTTCTTGCTGATCTGGCTGTTGTAACATAGTGTCAGGCTTCAGTAGAGAGCACTGAGATAAATGCGCGAGTCGTTAGGATTAACAATGAGATGCTAATTGTTCAAACAATCTCTGTGCCTCCTCTCTGAGTAACAGAGTTATTTATCGCATGAGCTTCTTCCACAAAAGCTCATGCAATAAATAACTCAGTCAGTCTTTAAGTGCCACAACAGTCCTTGCTTTTTTTGGTCTCTGAGTCAGTATCTCATTGGGCTTCTCTCATTCATATGAAAAGGACTGAGGTCACTGGCAAGCAACCTTTGTGTTTTTTATCAATAGACCCAATGAAGAAAAGAAAAAACTTTGAACACCCCCTTATTTTACCACTTCTGGCATCTGGGGATTGCAAAATTCCAAAGGGGTAGCTGTATTAGTTTAGTAAAGCAAAAAAAGCAAGGAGTCCTGGGGAATGCAGTTATTTTTGTAAATTAGGACTTGCCTCTTTTTGTAGTGGGTTGAGAATTCCTTTGCTTGCAACAAAAGTTATAACTTGTAGATTGTAATAAAAACTCTTTCCAAAGATTTTTTTGACTGATAGTTAAAAAGAGAAGAGAAAAGCAAACTGTTCTAGGAGGAGCCTGTGTTAGAAAGCATGGTATTTTTTCTACAATTAGCAAGCCTAAGTAACAGAATAAAATTAAACTCAAGGATCTATCTGCTGAAAGGAGAAGTTATAACAAGATCCCAGTCTGAAGGGGAGTGGATAGCCTCGTTGTGCTGCTGCCTTATGCACACCAAGAGCAACAGTGGTCACCAGATGAAGCAGAGAGGGCTAACATCCCTTCAGTCACAATGTTGTGGACAAATATGTGTTCATGGAAACTCATGCAGACTCAGGGAGCAGATGAAGAGCAGAGGTGAAACTGGAACCCACAGTAGGGTTAGCAGATATCAAAGTATGGAAAGGAGGACAGGGAAGTATGAAAAGGAGGACATTGGAGGACACATGGAGAAAATGTAGTATTAATGTAATATTCTTCTGTTTTGAGGGGGCCCTGGGATGCTTCCCCCTAAAAATAGGGTGTTTCGGGGCATTCCAGCATACTTTAAACCCTGTAAGTAAAAAGCCAGACAAAAATCATGTACTTTTAAAATGCCTGCCGGATGGAAGACGTGAAGGTAAAAAGGAGGACATGTCCTCCTTTTGCCTGATGTCTGGTAACCCTAACCCAGGGGGGCTGCTTCAGTTCCTGGGATTTGGCAGTGGAGAAGGGAGCAGGACCTGGAGGGACTTGGACAGGCTCAGCAGCAGACAGGCTCTTCCAGGACCTTTCTTTTCAGCCTGGCAGTGGCTCTCTTCTCCTTCCCCTGCCTCAGCACTTCCATCTCATTTCTCCATCCAGTCGCCCCCACCCCGCTTTGCAAGGAGCTCCCACATACACACACTCCAGACTACTACATGCAGTTTTAGAGACTTGACATACTTTCTGATCTGAGACAGGAGTATGGCATGTGGGATCACCCACTGCATGTTCCATGTAGGTGATCTCAAATTAGATGGATTGCAGAACAAAGCCTTTATGTCCATAGGATTGCTGTAGCTGAAACTGTTTTCTTTTCATCACTGGTGTATAGAACCCAACTGACTTTAGTGTCTCCCTGAAATCTTTTAGGCTACCACACCTGTCATCTGTCTTGTCTGAAAATAAGTAAGAACCTTTATGTGGGAGGTCTTGGCTGGCCGCTGAAGCTTTGCAAGGAAACTAGAAGAGTGCAACTGTAACCTGCTAGGGTGGGCTCAAAGTCATTTATCTGCCTCTCTCCAGTGCCTCACAGAAAGCAGAGACCTGCAAAAAGCAGCTGGAGAGCCAGGATCTAGTCTGTAAAGGGGCTCACAGTGAAGACTGTTCAGAATTCATAAAAAACAAACAAAAGCAATATACTATATTAAACATTAACTTTATAAACCTTCTATGAAAGCAGAAGAAATTATTAGTATACAGATCTATAATACTTAGTGGTTATTTAGCAGTATCCACATGAGTCTGTTATAGTCTCAAATCACCAAGTCCAAAGGCTTGTGCTAGAAGCCAGCATCTCCCTCCTCTTTGGCAGCAGAAATCCTCTGTATGAGTCCTGGAAAACCTTTCTTCCTCTGCTGGGAGCACTGCTGTCCACACAGCTTACTCAGTCCACACTCATTTACGTACAGACATATATAAAAAACCCTGTTACAAAGGAAAAATACATCTCTGACAATAACAAAATATAATTATCTCTTTCCCCTTATTACACAAAAGAACTGTAGCTAAGCCCATAACCCAGAGTATAAAGTTAGAGGGCAACCACCCTTCTTTTCCCAATAGTTGCTTCTCTGTACCCCCTGCCTCCAGACTTCCCTGCTGGAGGGGTAACAAGGCTACTGACCTGAAGCAAAATGCCTCAGAGTGGGGAAAAACAGCCTGCTGTCTGCTCCTGGCTCAGCTTCTCCCCTTGCACAGAGCACCAGCACTCTCCTCAATGCAACTGGCTGGGCTGCTTGATCTCAGACCCCTGACCACTGCACTGGCAGGGAACCTTGCTGAGCCTGCTCCAAACTACACAGAACATGTTGGAACTTCTGGGTCTAGGCAGCTAAATCTGCCCAGCAACAGCGACACAGCAAGAGCAACTCAGACATCAGCAAAACTCTTAAAGAAACACTCCTCCTTTAAGCCAATGGGTTACACAACCACAAACTCTTCATAATTATGGCAGGTGCCATGGTTCAAGCAGTTAAGTCTACTCTATCCAAGTTGTTCTGACCACCAGCTTGCCTCCTCTGCCATCACACTGAATTCCTACTTCCAGTAACCTGAACTTAGAATCCTAGGGTTGGAAGGGACCTCATAGGTCATCTAGTCCAACCCCCTGCCAGAGGCAGGACCACTCCCACTTAAACTATCCCAGTCAGGGTTTTGTCCAGCCGGGCCTTAAACACCTCCAAAGACGGAGACTCTACCACCTCCCTCGGCAGCTCATTCCAAGACTTCACCACTCTCCTAGTAAAAAAGTTTTTTCTAATATCCAGCCTAGACCTCCCTAACCGCAACTTGAGACCATTGCTCCTCGTTCTGTCCTCCGTTACTACTGAGAACAGTCGAGCTCCATCTTCCTTAGAGCATCCCTTCAAGTAGTTGAAGGTTGCCATCAAATCCCCCCTCAATCTTCTCTTCTGCAGACTAAATAAGCCTAATGCTTCCAGTCTTTCCTCATAGGGCTTGTGCTCTAGCTCTTTAATCATTTTGGTTGCCCTCCTCTGAACTCTCTCTAGCATGTCCCTGACCTTTTTGTAGTGGGGAGCCCAAAACTGAACACAGTATTCTAGATGTGGCCTCACCAGTGCAGAATAGAGGGGAATGATCACATCCCTTGATCTGCTGGTAATACTTCTTTTGATGCAGCCCAGTATGCCATTGGCCTTTTTGGCAGCAAGAGCACACTGCTGACTCATATCTAGCTTCCCATCCACCATGACCCCCCAGGTCCTTTTCTACACTGCTGCTACTTAGCTGAATGTTCCCCAGCCTGTAGCAGTGCATGGGGTTTTTTCGTCCCATGTGCAGGATTTTACACTTGTCCTTATTGAAGCTCATAAGATTGCTATTGGACCACTGTTCCAATTTATCTAGGTCTCCCTGAATCCTTGACCTCCAACGTGTCTACTGGTCCCCCCCGCTTGGTGTCATCTGCAGACTTACTGAGAATGCAGTCTATTCCATCATCGAGAGCATTGATGAAAATGTTGAACAGAACCGGCCCCAGGACTGACCCTTGGGGCACACCACTCGTTACTGGTTGCCAGCTAGACGTGGAACCATTGATTCCTACACTCTGAAACCATTGATCTAACCAGTTCTCTATCCACCTTACAGTCCATGCATCCAACCCATACTACCTTACTTTGCCAATGAGAATGCTGTGGGAAAGTGTATCAAAAGCCTTACTAAAATCAAGGTATATCACATCAACGGTTCTTCCTGCATCCAGAAAACCAGTCATCTGCTCATAGAAGGAAATGAGATTGGTCAGGCATGATTTACCCTTGGTAAATCCATGCTGACTGTTCCTGATCACTTTATTTTCCTCTAAGTGTTTGAGGATGGATTCTTTGAGAATCTGCTCCATAATTTTTCCAGGGATTGAGGTGAGGCTGACTGGTCTGTAATTCCCTGGATCCTCCTTTTTCTCTTTCTTGAAAATAGGCACTACATTTGCTTTTTTCCAGTCCTCTGGCACCTCCCCCATTCTCCATGAGTTTTGAAAGATAACGGCCAGCGGTGTGGCTATTTCGTTGGCCAATTCCCTTAGTACCCTTGGATGCAGTTCGTCCGGCCCCATGGACTTGTGCACATCCAGCTTCTTTAAGCAGTCCCTAACCTGACCTTCTGTCACCAAGGGCCTGTCTTCTTCTCTCCCATCTGCCACACCCATGGTAGTGGGCTGGGAGCTGACCCTGCCTGTGAAAACTGAAGGAAAAAACTTAAACTTAAACTTCATCATTTTCTTCCAGAAAGAGAACTCATAGCAGTTGAAGAACATTTGCTGGTTTGCAACTCTGAACTGCAGACTTGCTGTAGAATAATGTGCACAGTTGGTAAAAGAGCTGGGCAAAATTTTTGTGCAAAGCCTTTTTTGGGGGGGGTCAACCTCCTACCCCACATTCAGATCAATCAAAGTAATTTGTGAATTTGGGTTGATTCTGGTGTCTTGTTTCAGTCAAAAAGAAATATTTTCCCACAGAAGTATTGAAATGGTTCAGCTTTTAGTTTGGGAAAGAAAATTTGGACTGTCCCTAAATTTTACTTAAAAATATCTAAAGGGTTTTAAAAACCCAGAAAAAGTGAAACAAAACATTTTGCTTGAGGTAGAATAAAATGTTTCATTCAACCGCAAAACATTTTTTTCCAACTTTAACAGTTGAGCCAGCAAACAGAAAAATCAGTTCTTTGCACATCTCTCGTGTGGGTAGCTCATTGCTGACTTGACTGAAGAACCTTCTGTGCAGGCAAGGAAGCTTGGTAGGGGAGAGGGAATCCATTAGAGAGAAAGAGTCTGGAGCGTATGTCACAGGACGCACATCTGTGCACCGCAGGCTATGATCTGATTCTATATGATTTTTCTGTTCATTTATATACTGGGATTATATATTTTTATGCCAATTATGCCATACAAAGTTTCTTTATGGATGCTCATAACCTATTCTACATGATTACTATGATGATATGTTTCCTGAAGCCTCATGCAAGTGTACAGATGTGTAGCATGGCTCAGGAAGGTGGCAGACAGACAGACAGAACTTTCTTCCAGCACCATGCAAACAACCAAAGCTGAGAGCAAGCAAGTTAAGTACCTAGAGAAGGCAACAAAGATATGCTAATTGAGGTGGCTCAGACCAGACAAAGAGATTACCTCTGCCCAGAAGGAGAGGCATGAAGGAGAGTGCAAAACAAAGAGAGATGCTTGCAAGGATTTGGGGCTTTCTGCCTGGATATCTCCATCTTGAAACAAATTTGTTTCTGGCCTCAGGCAGAAACCAGCTGTACAAACATCTGACAGCCACATATCCTGAGCATAAACTTGGACTATAAGGTCAATTTGGCTAAAGATATTAGATTAGCATGCGTGTTTTAACTTTTATTTCCTTGTGATCACTCCTGACTCATTTATATTGTGATTCTGCCATGACTGGCCTCATTCTCACTTAGAATTATAATCTGATAAATAAACTAGTAGTTGTTTCATCTAAAGCTGTGTTGTCTTTAGAGGATGTGAATGAAGAAGGCTGGGCATGATACATTTCTTTGCTAAATGGACAGACTTAAATATATGGTGATTGGGAGTGGGTCCCAACCTCTGTAGACATTGGCTCCCACGCTGGTATCTGGGGCCGGGGGTGCTTGATTGGGGACCTTCCCTCAAGTAGCCAGAGGGCATACACCCACTGCTTGGGACATATCGCACGCAAGAGGCTGGAGTGCACTGACTCAGGAGTGAGTTGTCACTTGGCAAAGTGGGGCAAATTGAGGTTCAGGAGTGGGAATTTGGGGGGTCACAGTGGCACACTGTACTGGATCTGGGGAGCAGCCTGTCACAGCATAATCAAGAAACCAAATTTCCTCTTGCTGACCAAATTATACCTTCTCTATTCTACAGTTTTCCATTTAGCTTAATTAAATTCATCCTGATTTCAGACACTTGCTGAGATTAGAAAACCTTGTGGGTTTTTTTGGTTGGATTTTTGGGGGGGGGGTTGATTTGTTTTTAAATAAATATACCCTTATCTCTTTGGTTAAAACATTAGGACTCTCTCTCTCTTGAATTATAACATCGAAATGGACTCTTCAAACAGGGACTAACTGCAACAGTCAGCCATTCCAATAACCATTTTTCCACAATAAAAGTTAGCATATTTTTTATAATTAGGAATGAAGACAAAAACTCACCAGAAAGGGAGTGCACATTCTTATAGTAGGCTTCTGTATGGCCACAATTCTGATCTGTGCTCAATATAGCTTAGCAGGGGTGTCAAACTCATGGCCCACAGGCTGGATCCGGATCAATTTTTTTTTCTGGTTATGATCAGAAAATGGACTGCAAAATGACTCTTGCTTGCTCTGAACATAGAGTGGGAAAGTGTTGGGGTAACAGTGTGGCCACATGGCCTGTGACAGGTGTCCTGCCTTCCAGTGTGGATTCCCACACTGAATGAGTTGACACCCCTGGCTTATGGAGAGAGAGAGAGAGACTGTGCATCACCTTATGGACCCTAAACTCTGGATCCAGCTGAGACAGATTCGGTTCCCTGAAACAACTTAGAGCAGTTGCCGCTCTGATTTATGACTGGCTTGCTACAGCAACTAATGGCCATTTCTGAAGAAGGAAGTAACAAAAGCAGAGAGCCGTTTCAGCCGTGCCTTCCTTCTTCCAAACCAGGTCCCTATGCCACAGGCTGGGAATTGCTGGCAGTATGATACTACTCCCGCTCTATGCCATCTAGGCATTTCCATAACTAACAGGCATTCGCAGGGATTCCTACACCAATCTTTTAGTAAATAGGGTTCCCAGAGTGGCACAAAGCAGCTAGAAATAAAGATCATAAACCAGACCACTGGGGGCTAGATTCTCTACCGATTTTCACATTATGTCCACAGTTACACCTGTGCAAAGCAGATGTAACATGTTTAGAAGCATTTTCGATCTCATTGCATAGGACTAAATGAGGATCTAAGGTACAAAACATGGGAGCATCAGGCCCAATAGTTCTTCATCTCAGCCTGAGAATAAACACTCCTTCAAGTACAATAGGACACCAGCAGGTTTGGCTTAGATCAGTGGTTCTCAACCTATTTACCACTGTGGCTGGCATATACAGCTCTCTGTGTGTTACGTGAGCTGCATCAACACAATATATATACACTGTCTATATGGCCCGAAGATCTCACATGGACCACAGATCTGCACTGATTGGCCACAAGAGGCCTGTGGGTCATGGGTTAAGAACCACTGGCTTAGATATCATTTATAAATATAATTGTTTATAATATCAGTCCTAAGGAGTGCATAATTCAAATAGCACCAACAGTGAACAATTCTCAGAATGGATGTTGCCGAGGACCATTCAGAGCTACAGAGAGTGAAATGTTTTACTTAACTGCCAAGCTCAGCCCAGTGGGCTCATTTAAAACAGGAGGGTAAAGTACTAATGGTCACCAATAGCCCAAATATCATGCTAACTTTTCACAGCAAGACCATTTAATGCTTCCATTAGAATTTCCACCAAGACCTGATCAAGTCTGAAAACAAGATTAAGAAAACTGGCATGTCACTATGAGCCAGGGCAGCAAATGTAAAATTCTATTTTCAGCCTGGGATCCTGCAGAGCTAATGATAAGCAATAAGAAGCAGGTTTAGCACAAGAGCTCACTGACTTATTGGTACTGTTCAGGAAAATGGCTGTATTTTTATTTTTTTTCAGGGAAGGCATTGAGGACAACCCAGCTGGGCTTGAGACAGATACATCTAGGCCTAACTTCTTCTTTAGATGCAGTTTTGCAGCATCAAAATATGTGAGCTCGGTATTCAGTTCTCTACCAATGATAAGTCACAGCATACGAGACCTGAAACTTCTCAGGGTTAAAAGAAGGAGCTTTACTGGGAAAGGTAAATTCCAGTGGGACACACCTTATGGACCTTAATATTGTGACACCAATGCTATATTATTTGTATAGCAGTTGTTCTTAAAGGCTCCATTGAGACTGATGCCTTGTTGTGCTGGATGTTATGAATAAACAGTAGAGCTCATAACCTAAATAGACAGAAGGACAGACAAAGGGTGGGAGAAAGGAAATATTGTAATTCCCATTATAGAGGTGTGGAACTGATGCAGAGAGAGACTGAGGCTATGTCTACACTTAGACTGTTAAATCGAATTAACTTAAATCAAACTAATTCGATCGAACTAATAATCATTAAATCTAACTGAGTTAAATCAAATTAACATGTCCCCACTAAAAACCCAAATCAAACTATTATGTCGATGGACAGGACTTGCTAGTTTGATTTAGGAGAGGGGCACCATGGGAGGTGTGGCAACATGGCCCCCAAAAAGGGCTATGCCCCCACCCAATATATAGAAAGAGGAAGGCACCCTGCGAGGAAGAAGGGCAAAAAGTGTCATTTCAAACTAATGGTTAGTTTGAATTAACAGAGCCACCCTGGGTTAAATCAAACTAAGAAGTTTGATTTAATCATCATTTCAAATTTACGGGAGGTTTTATAATTTCAAAATGACCTTTCTTTATTTTGAATTGAGGGAGATCCTTATTTCAAACTAAGGAAAGCTGGTGTAGCCATGCAATACTTTAAATCGAATTAATCATCATTAATTCGATTTAAAGTGTAAGTGTAGACATAGCTTGAGTGACTTGCCCACAGTCACACGGGAAGTTTGCGGCAAAATTGAGACTAGAACTCAGCTCTCATTTCTAATCATGTTCCTTAACTCTCAGAACATACTTTTTCTCTGTTCAGCCGGAAAGATGTGAAAAACAGTCCCAATATACATTCTAAACATCTATGACCAAGCATGTGTGTAGCCTAAGGCTACCTCACCACTCTGTGCTCCTGGCAAGTGTTCCCCTATGGGCCAAATTGAGGAGATAATTAGATTAGGACTGGATGATTAACCGGTTAACAAGTTGATTCATTTTATCAACTGACGGCAGTTAAAAGAGAGGGGAAGGAAGAAGAGAGAGGCATAGCCCAGGATCTTAGGAAGGCAAGCTCTTGCTCCCCTCTTGTGCTGTGCCTCAGGAGAAGGTAAAAGCCTTATTTTGGGGGTGGGGAGGGGATGATGACTTCTATAGCACACTGAAAATAAAGCACTTGGTGTTCAAATTGCTACTGGTGTGCAGGAAGACATTTTGCAGCTATGAAGCCAAAGTGAGGGAACTGTGCCCTGTGATACTCTCAGACATCTGTAAAGAAAATCAGTGATGTCTCTGGCATGGGGTGATATGAATGCTAAATGGCCCTCATCAAGAATGACTATCACAAGTCAGAAATGGCTTCTCATTGCAATAGATCAAATGTATAATACCAGCCTGCATTCTCTCTTGCTCTCTGTACATGACTAAATCCTAATGGGCACACAAGGTTTCCTTGCTTCTATAAAGAGAGGCTTGTAGCCCACAATTAATCTTTGATGCAAAGTGCACCAGTGACAGGTTGTTTTATTCAGGAGGCCACTTGAAATTAATTAAAAGGATGAAATTTATGGTTCACAAATACAGCAACATGAAGTCCTTAGTAAAATCCAAGCATAAGCATAATTATACAAAACCAGATACATAGCTGTAATCTTAGGTTGGTATAAGGAAGTGATCCTTATATGTCAACATCCTTAAATCTTATGGATACAGGTAATAGCAAAGATGGGATTTTTAAAAAGTGGCACACATCACATGAGGGCTTGTCCACACACAGGTTTCTGCATTTGGTCTTCCCTCATCTCCCAACTAAGGATGGGTTTGAGCCTTTTACACACCTTTTTTCATTCTACCCACATACTTGTTGGACCATATCTGATCAAGGCCAGCCTCCAACTCTTATTTAATATTCAAGGAGCCCAACTTGAGGAGCTAGTTGTCCATATTTGATATTCTGGTTGACTATAATTACATTTCCAACAGCTAACCCAATTATTTGCATCATTCCTTTGCCTTTTCAATATATCAATGCAATTAGCTCTTATTGCAAAAAGCCCTTAAGATGTCACCATCTGTTCATTTGTAGTTTACTTACTTATCACAAGATGCATTGCTAAACTATCAGAAGATACATATTGCTAACTCCTAGACCTTACTCTAACACTTAAGACATGTAGCGAAACCTACTGTCAATACATATATTTTGATTCTTCTGCTTGATATTGCACCTTCAGTAACTTCCCTTATTATTGTACCTAGTATTATAGGATCCAGTTAGGAGTCAGTCATTGGGCTTTCCAGCAAAATGATGCATGATCATGCACAAAGGCTGTGTCTTAAGTGTTGTCTCAATGCACAGCTGCAGAGGGAAGCTCATGCAAATCTCATTCTCAATTGACCATTGTTTTTTCCATCTGAGAAATAAGGAGGTTAAAGTCCTAAGGTCTCAGTAACTGCCACAAGCAATAGAAAAGTCTTGGTAACGGGCTCACTATGCGTAGGTATTGTAGACTGGTTGGAAGGCTTGCAGTGAACAATTCTACATCTCCTACCTCTCTAATTACTCTGGGAGGAGGGGGTCCGGTCTTCATACAGCTCACAGCTTCTCGGGTTCTATTCCCAACACCACGAGATGTGGTATCTGGGACAAAATGTTTAACTACTCTGAGCTTCTCTTCTTCCATCTGCAAAACAGAAACAACATTTGCCCATCTCACAGGGGTGTGGTGAAGTTTAATTGATCAATGCTCACAGGGTGCCTTAGATCCTCTGATGAAACAAACTACACAGAGTACATACAAACTATGCATTCAAGTGAATTAAATACTGAGGGTTCTGCTCTGCTGTGTCTTGAATATCTTCATAATTTAAACATTAAGCATGTTACTCTTTAGTTTAAATTATGCAAACTCAATATTCTCTGTGGCGTTCCCTGCAGTAAATAAGAGACAGGACTATTATAATGACTGTAAAAGGGAATTCTTTATTCAGGCCATACAGATGAGTTCTGTTTGGCTTTCCAACTCCCAGGCTAACTAAACACACACAGTCTGTGCAGTCTGGTGCTCCACTTAGGGGACTCAGAGTCTCACTTAGAGTTTCATAGAATCATAGAATCATAGGGTTGGAAGGGACCCCA